>APFE031009200.1:11368-50952 GCA_000404065.3 Pinus taeda
ATGCAGAGAGCATGACCAGCACAGTTAGATCAACATGCTTGTTTGTGGTGAACCCCAACACAAAGGTCAGCATATATACCAGTAGCTTGCCAACCTCATTGAAATCTGCATAGGAGAAAGGAGGTGGCCCAGAAGGTTGGCAGTCTGCCTTCATGAATTTCCTGGCTATGGCAGCAATGTCTGCACTAGAGAGTTTGGAGCCCTCATCTAGCAAATAGTTCATGGAGAAGGGGTATAGAAACTGGTTCTGCTTGTAGTTGAGCTTCTGGTTGATGGAATATCGAGTTATATAGAAGAGGATGCTCCGAGATGGAGATTTCACAGCCCTGAGTTTCTGGTCATAGTTCTCTGCACATAGGTGGATGATTTCAGGGAAAATGTTCACAGAAGGCAGGAAGTAGGTGGGTATATTGGATTTCCAGATGCCATACAGGTCACTATTGTCCAAGTGACTGTTTCTTAATTGGCAATATGTTTGCAAGTGGTTTCTCTTTGCCACAAAGTCTGTGATGAGGACATCACTGTCCACCAGTGGTATAGCTTCTAGCTCTCTGTTAGGTGGATTTATAGGCAATACATCCAGAGCAGCTGGAGTGGCCATTGTCTTGCTTTTGCTGGTGGTTTACTGTAATTTAAGCTTGATGTGAATGCTGAGGAATGGCTTACTGCTCTCTGTTTGCAGTGAGCAGTTTGGCAGTGCAAGGAGGCTGTCACAGGCTTAATGAATCTGTGGGGCACTCTGTTTTGAGGAACCATGGTGTTTTTGAGCTCGTTAGCTGGCTATTTGCAGAGAGTTCCTTTAGCAGGGGTGGGGGAACTTTGTCAATTCAGTATTCTAGCCGGTGGCTCGGCTTTTTTAGTTGCTTCTTGTGAAAAAATGGTAAATTTCACCGAGGGTCACGGGTTTCCTTGAGACTTCCGTCGTGCAGGGGTTTCAGAGGTTTTTTAGGTAGATTTTAGAGGTGAATTTCAACAATGTGGGTCCTTTAACTGAGTTGTTTAAGCAGGAAAACAGGATTACACGGAGAACAATGGACAAGAGAGGGTGCCTGCGGCAAAATACCTGGTTTTAATGGCGTACGAGGCGTTTCCACCGGTCGAATTGGCTAAATTGCAGGTAGTTGGGTTGAAAATGGAGGCGGCAACAACTTTGGCAGATAGCTTTTGCTTTTTAGACCGTTGGAGGCTGAATTTCGCTTTCAGAGGAGCTCAAGGCGTCGTAGAAAAGAATGCGAAATAACGGTTTTTTGACACCTTTTTATGCATTTTTGGCATATTGGAGCCTTTTTGTGATGACATCATGTTGACGTCATCATGGGCCCGGGTACGGATAGGTGACGTCGCAGGTGACGTGGGTGCCCAGGTGGCACTAACATGGTGGCAGGGTGGACAGGGCGATGTGGGGGCCAGGGGTGACGTGGAGGCCTGGTGGCGGCAAAGCGGGGTGACGTCACGCTCACGGGGGCGTGACGTCAGCGTGGGAGGAAAGTGGTAAGTGGTTTCTCCAGAGGGGTCCTTGGCGGTAAGCTGTTTGGAGGGGGGGGCAACGAACAACCCGGGCGCCTGACGCGTGGCGAGGGTACGGCGGCAATACCGCCCATCCCCCGAACGCAAAAGGTCGAGCAGTTCTGTTTGAAGATCGACCGCCCACCGTAGGATGGGCGGGGCGGGAGATCACACGGCGGGCAGCGATTGTGATGTGCCGCCACGTTATGTCATGGGGACCCGACGTATATATTAAAATATGTTTAATTATATCGGGCGCGCGGGGTGGGTAGAAACCTTAGGTTAAGGGCTTTACGCGCATTTTATTAAAAAGTTTTTCATTTAAAACTTTATAATAAATGGGTTTAGGGCGGAGGAAAGGAGGAAAAGGGTAAATGAGGGCGGGGAAATTGATTTCTTTGCCTTTTGACCATAGTTTTTTGGCCAAACGCATAGTTTTTAGGATGTTTTGAGGGCTAATACTAACCCTTGAGGGGTTGATATTTCCCAAGGAAGGTTTTATGGCTATAGCACTTGGGGGAGGGTATCTATAGGTATTTTTTTTTTGAGACTTTCAACTAGATTGTAATAGGATTAGGGGTAGGGGGGAGTTGGGGAGCCAATTAGTGATTAGTATGGTTTGTGAGGTGAATGAAGGGGTGAAGCCAAATTTAGATAAGTGAAACTTAACTTAGGACTTTGAGGATAAATGAAATGATGAAAAAGGATGTTTTACACACGAAATGTGGCTTCTTTTCATGTTTGAATTTCATGACTTGACCAAGTAGTTTGTGATGTAATGGAGTGGAACTGGACACCTGAGCAGATCTCAAGGCCCTTGGGAATGTTAGTAAAAATTGATTTTTTGGGGGAAACTGGGACGTTAGACATGCTTCCAATGTTTGTCCTCCACTCTTTATTTTTGATGCCCACACCCTGAGTGGTATAAGTTTTTACACTTAATAGACCAATTGGTGATGGCTCTCCATTTCTGCAACCTTGCACTACTTACCCATCCTAGTAATCCTAACATTTTTTCTTCATTAAAGTGGGTGCACTTGAATTAGCAGACCCTGATCTTCCTCTTTTTATTTTGACTGCCCTCCTATCTAATATCTACCCTTATTTCTTCCAAGGCCCCAGATTAAGCAGTTGGGCACCTTTATTTCTCTACCTAGCTAGTCATCTGCCAAACTTGAGCTGTTTGGTCAGGGAACATTCTCTAATCTGCAGCAAGCAATTTAACCATGGCATGGTCCAGTTTAGACTGTTGGGCCATCCATCAAGTGTGATTAGCAGCAGTATTTGCATAGCATGATACTGCCAAATAAGCTAGTAGTGGCATTTTGACTGGCCACTTTCCTGGTCTTTAGTCTGGGGTTCATTTTCACTTTTCTCTTGACCACTTGATTTTCTTGCCCTTTGATTTTTCTTTTAAGGCATACCCTCTTTTCATTTTTTAATTTTTTGTAGTATGTACAGAAAATATGGAGCCTTTGTAGCTTGCAATGATGAACATATTTAGCCCTTCCACTGTCAATCATGAAAGATGAAACCTATTGGTATAGGAACCTAACAGTGGCTCCACTTGGGGATGGCTTTTCCTGGTGGAAAGCCAAGAACAGTAGGTCAGATGGCCTTATTTTCTTGCTTTCACTGTGGTGAATTTGCTCTAGTATTTCCACCTTTGATCTGCCATTAGTGAGATGGTATGCAGTGCTTCATGACCTCTTTATGACAACAATAAATATTTCATGACTTGCTAGCCTGTATTATTGCCTATCATTGGTTTTCTGTTTTGAAGACCTTTCTCACTTCTGTTCATTAGAGCTTTCTCCAGCATCTATGTCATCTTGATGTGGTTTTGCTGATCATTCTTCAAAATCTGTTTGTAGTTGCTCTTCTATATATCTACTATAAAAAAGAAAAAAAAAGGTACTTGAAGATATAGACATTTATGTACAATATGGGGCCATCCTATGCTTATGTATCATGGTAGTGCTTGAGCATTCTCCATCACTGGCCTTCATCATTGTTTGACTCATCTAGACTCTTGAGAAAGAAGGTATTGTTACCTTGCATAGCTTGAATTATGAATGGCCCTTTCCACAGAAAGTCAAACTTGCCATGCTTTCCTTTGTCTTCCCTCCTAGAGTCCCATTTCAGTACTTTGTTACCTATGAAAAAGTCCTCACCCTTTATTCTTTTGTCAAACACTTTTTTGAGCGTCTCCTGTAGAACTTGGGTTCTATGATACACTTATTCCCTTGTTTGTTGTAAGTGGATTGTCTGATTGATCCTTCTCTGGATATCGTTGGGTTCAGCCTGTATTTCTTGCAGCAATTTGATTACAGGGATCCCAAGGGAGGATGGTAACACAGCTTCTAGGCCATATACCAATTCATATGGGCTAGTACCAATAGATCTTTTTGTGGTCAATCTGTCTGCCCATAGTGCATTCACTAACTTTTTATGCCAATTCTTTTTGTTCTCCTCCAAGACCTTTTTAATGATGTTGATCAGGCTTTTATTGGAGGACTCGGCTAGGCCATTGCCTTGAGGGTAATAGGCTGTTGAGTGACCTAGGGTGATATGATATTTGTGACAGAAGTTGATCATTTTCTTAGATTTAAAGGCAACTGCATTATCTGTTATGATTTTCTCTGGGCAGCCAAATCTTGACAAGATATTGGTTTCTTGGAATTGTATGATAATTGAATCATTTGTTTGTCTACAAGGTATAGCCTCTATCCACTTGGTGAAGTAATCAGTAGCTGTCAAGATCCATCTATGATGGCCTGAGGATGAAGGGTGTATTTCTCCAAGGAAATCTAAACCCCATTGTTGAAATGGTTTTGCAATTGAAATGGGCCTGAGGGGTAAGGGAAGCAACTTCTTCTTTCCTTCAAAGATCTGACATTTATGACATGACATTACAAACCTTTTTGCATCAGTAAATAGGGAGGGCCAATAAAACCCAACCCTTATGATTTTGTCAGTTGTGGATTTCCAGTATAAGTGTCCTCCACAGTCTCTTGCATGAAATTCTCTGAGGACCTTATCAGCTTTATCTGAAGTCAGGCAGTTGAGTAGGACACCTTCATGATTTTTCCAAAATAACACATTGTCTATGATACAAAATTTTGCAACCTTTAGTTTTAGAAATATGTTCTTGGTTCTGGATAACCCTGGAGGAGCTTGCAGGTTTAATAATATAAAACATATGTCAGCATACCAAGGTGATTCTAGAAAGGCTTGATTGATCTGTGGAGTCGCCATCTCCTGTTCGTTATCCACTTCATTTATGTCAAGGGCTTCAAAGTTAGTCTCAGTCATTAGTTTAGCTAGCCCTTGTCCTTTTATAAGCTTTGTTGGTTTGATTCCTATATCATATTCCAGAATATTGGCAATCCATTTGCCTCTCTTGCCTTCCATTCCCTCTTGGGTTAAGATATCTTTGACTACTACATTGGGCACATATGCAATTATGTGAGAGTATAGGATGTAAACTCTGAAATCCTTGATGGTTTTAACCAGGGCATATGCTTGTTTTTCCATGATTTTGTACTTGAGTGGGGCATCCCTAAGGGCTCTACTGAAAAAGGCAATGGGTTTTTCACATCCCAAGTCATCCTTTTGCAGTAGGACAGCAGCAATTGTGTTTTCAGAGGCAAAGGAGAAGATTATAAAGTCTCTATCAAAACTAGGGCTTGTAAGCACAGGAGTTTTTGTCAGGGCTATCTTGATTTCTTCAAAGGCTTGTTTAGACTCAATTGTCCATTTGACCTTGGCATATTTCTTGAGCATATTGTTCAAAAATCTTATCAGCTCAGCCAAGTTGGGGATAAATCTTCTTAGGAAATTAATCTTTCCCAGAAAGGCTTGTAATTCCTTGATGTTTCTTGGATGGGGAACTTGTAGGATAGCCTGAATCCTATCGGGGTCAATTCTTATGCCATCTTTTGAAATTATGTGACCGAGGAGTTTGCCTTCTTCCAGGCCAAATAGTGATTTCTTTGGGTTTAAAGAAATGCCATACTTTCTGCAAATTAAGAACACTTGTCTGAGGTGTTTTAAATGCTCCTGGTCTGATTTTGAGAAGGTTGTTAGATCATCAAGGTAGATGACTAAGAAATCATGGATTTCTTTGGCAAAGGCTATATCCATTTCCCTTTGAAATGTGGCTCCAGCATTCTTGAGTCCAAAAGGCATTTTGACATATTTGAAAGTTCCCCAAGGTGTGGTGAAGGCAGTTTTATCTTGGTCATCTGGGTGGACTAATATTTGATTGAATCCAGAGAAGCCATCCAGTAATGAAATCCTTGAGGCTCCCACTACCCTTTGTAAGATGTGATCCATTTTTGGCAAGGGGTAGTGGTCTTTGAGAGAGACTTTGTTTAAGTTTCTCAGATCCACACAAAGTCTTATTTCCCATGTTTTCTTTCTTGTGGGTACAAGGCTGGAAATCCATTCAGAAAACCTTATGGGAGCAATTATCCCAGCTTCATACATTCGTTTTACTTCCTTCTCTCTTAGGGGAAGAAGTACTGGATTGACTCTTCTTAGCTTCTGTTTAAAGGGTTTTTGATTTTCTTTTAGGGGGATTGTGTGCTGGATCACTGTAGTATCATAGGACTTAAGGTCCTCATAGCTCCAGGCAAATACATCCTGAAATTCTTTGAACAACTTGATATATTCTTGCCTCTTATCAGGAGGTAGGGTTCTAGAGAGCTTGATCATTTTGGGATTTTCAATGGTCCCAATGTTACACTCCTCTATTTCTGCATTGATGGGTTGCATCTTTGGTTTTTTAGAGAGGTCATTTGAATCAAAGATGTCTTCTAAAAGAGCAAGACCTGTAGGCAAGAAATTGTCTTTTAACTGAATTACTTCTGTTTCTTCCTCATTAATTTCATCCAGATCTGCTATCTTTAGTTTCTGCAAATTGGCAGGGTCAAAGGTTGTAGGATGTAATATCCTATCTGCTGTTTCAGATGATATACTGGCGTTTAGTTCATCCTTTTGGTTTTGATCCTCCTTAATGCTTGTGTTAATGTTTAAGTTTGAGAATTCCTCCTTCATGGTTAAAAAATTATTTATCTGAGTATCATTCTCAAATACTTGCCAATTATTTACATTGTCTAGAACAGAGGGCCTATGTTTGATTTCAGTAGTGAATTGGTGGTTAGGCCCAAAAGGAAGCTTACAGGTACTTGCAAAGGTTGCCAGACTGGGAGCATGCAAGTTGTGGTTCCTGGGTATTTTGGTGAGCTGATATTCTAGGAAGTTGTTGAGCAAGTCCGTTACAGCCAACCTATAAGACCTCAGCCTGGGATCATTTTTAACAAAGTGTCCCTTTATCTGTTGGATAATGAGGTTTGAATCCCCTAATATGGAGACTTTGGTCACTCCTAGATTCTTTATCAGTTTGAGACCTAGTAGGAGGGCTTCATATTCTGCCATGTTATTTGTGCATCTGAAGTTAAGCCTATAGGCATGACCTAGAGCATGGTCATTTTGAGTGTTGTGTATCCATACCCCTGCTCCTGCTCCAAGCTTATTCATTGACCCATCAAATTCTAAATACCACCAAGTTTCTTGGTCAGTATTGGTCTGAATTGATTTAAAGACATGTTCAGTCTCAATTGGTTTGCAGATTTGTTCATTGGGCCAGTCTAGTTTTGGTAATTCTTGTGACTTTTCCGTAGACTCTGCTGCTTTAATGAGATCAGTGATCTGTTGTTCAGCAATAATGGATATTTCACTGACATGCCTGGTTTCCTTTGTCTCCAGGAGCTTGAGCTCAACTTTGGGGCATATATCAGCATTGTATAGTATGAAGGAGTCCATATCTGAATGGATGGAGTAGATTGGGAAATTTTGGGGTTTATCTTGGCTGCTGACCACATATTTCATGAGTGTCTCTCTGTACAGTCTCTTTGGCTAGCCAAAGACTGAAATTGTGGCATATGACATGTCTAGTTGCAAAGATCCTTGGAGTTTGGCACCCCAAGGTCTTGATAGGAGCATACCATATTTAGGTGGAATGTCTGCCACTACTACATCCATCAGAATTGTTTTTGCTGGATATTGGATTAGGGACACACAGAGGTCCTTGATTAGGCCTAAGCATCTAACCTGGCTGGAATCAAATGAAAATAAATCTTTATAGGGTCTGGTAATGTCTAGACCAAGTTTCTCCATTACTGATTTAGGCATTAGGTTATGAGAGGCCCCTGAGTCAAACATGGCATTGTGTAATACTTTGTCATGAATTAGGCTTACATAGAATGGAGGAGTTCCTCCATCCCCTGATTTGCCATTGACTTCTGAGCCAAAAATCAGTTCTGGTTGGTCATCCAGAATGTTGTCTGCATCCATATTTTCTGGTACTTGCAATGATCTATTAATTTGTTGTCTGAGGACCTCATGCTTGGCTAGTTCAGACAGAGAGATTGCAATTTTCAGTTTGCCAATTTCTATTTCAAGATTGAAGGGTTTTTCCATCTTAATTTTTATATTATGAGCAACAAATTTTTCCTTTTCTGCTGAATTTTGGGTGAGCATGTCCTGCTCAGGTATATTGTTTTGGGATAAGTTTGGGTTGGCTGTGTTTTCTAAAGGTTTGCCCAAAATCTTTGTTGGGAGAAGTGGTTTGGATGTAGGTTTTACTAGAGGTTGTATTTCAAATACATCTTCCACTGTAACCTCTTTTTGGGGTTTTTTATCTGAGGACTCCATTAAGACAGCTTTGTCATTGGATTTCTTGGGCTGTTTGTTGTTTGCTTGTTTGGTATTCTCAGGTACATCTATGGTTCTACTTATTAGTTTGTACTGTTTGTGTACTTCATAGACTGCTGTGTCATACCCTTCTCTGAAATCAAATGACTCACCTGATTTTGCCTGGAATTGTTTGTAATCTTGGGCTTGTTGACAATCTTGGGTTTGTTGATCATCTTGTGTCAATAATACTTGTTCTTCACCATCCAAACCCATTAAGTTGATGTGGGGATCCTCTATTTGTTCACTAGTGGTTGAGGCCTCTACATAATTTTCTTGAAATGGAAATTTGATGTTCTGATCAGGACTAGTTCTCCCAGCATTTGGGTTTTGGTTTTTCCTAAAATTTGGATTCCTAGTAGTATTGCTTGTTGGTCCTTCCCAAGAGGAATTCCTCTCCATGGTCTCAACTCTATCTCCCAACCTCTCCATACCCTTCATGATTGCATCTAGCTTTTGATCAAAGGTTGAGGGTTCTTCTTTGAAAGTTATTCTCCTCTCATTTTTTGCTTTGGTTCTCTTGGCAATCAGGTTTGCCTCTACACTTACAGCTATATTCTGCATGTCTGCAAGACTTGGAGGTGCTATTTCTCTTAATTGATATGCCATGTCTGGGTCAAATCCATCAGGGAATTTTATCAAGGCTAGATCAGGAGGAGGTCTCAAGTTTTGAGGGATAGCATTATATACATTGTTGAACCTAGCACAGTAGTCTTGAACTGTCTCTCGTGGGACCCTCTTCAGATTATCATATTCTGTCAGTATGTGAAGGGGATCTTTCTTCTTTTCCCACCTATTTAAAAAACTTAGGTATAAGGCATCAGGATTGACTATAGATTTTGTAGCCAGAGACCTGAACCAATTCCTTACATCCCCTGTCAAACTTTGCACAAAAATTTTCATTCTTATGTCTTCATCATCAATCTCATAGTTCTCAAAATAGTCTTGCATCCTCTTAGTGTGCTGTCGGGCAGTATAAGTGCCAGTTCCATCAAAGTAAATGATTTTTCCTTGATAGTCTTGGGGCATTGCCCCTGGGTTTGCAGGCAGGACTAAAGGAGCATATCTAGCCATATTGGTAGGGATAAAAGGGGTACCAAGGAGGAGGGGGACAGTTGGGACAACAGGGATAACAGGGATGACAGGAGTGAGGTGTGTAGGGGATGGGGGAGTGGGGAAACTACCTTGGGAGGTGGATGAAGAGCTAGGATATGCTGGGGTAGGGTGAGGATAAACTAATGGTTTGACAGGAGTGGGAATATAGCTCTGCTGATTTGGCTCAATATCTGAATCTGAGAGCTCCCTTAGCTATTCTTGTTTCTTTAAGATTTTGGGGGTTAAATTGGGGTTTTCAAAGATAGTTGGGGGATTAGGGTCAGGATTGGACCTAGTGAGACGAGATTTCTTCTTTGGAGCCAGCTTCTGAGTTTTCTTTCCTTAACACCCTATGATAGGACTTTTAAACAGGAAGCTCATTTCTTTTTACTTGGTATTTGACATAAGTCCCCAGTGGAGTCGCCATTATGTTATCACTCAGGTTGTTCCCTTCTTCCTAAAGGGAATACGGCCGAGGTAACCACTGACCAATCTTGTAGTTACAGGTCTTAGCCTACCTGCAACCAGAGAGGGCTCTCTCTTTATATTTTAGCTTTGTTTGATGAATGTTTTAGGCTAGTTATGATGCACTCTTTGTTTGGAATTTGGTGGGTTGATGAATTCATATAGAACTGAGGCACAGATTTATAGGACAGTTTGTTCCATTGGGCAATGGAGTTGAGGTATTTTTGCTTTTGAAAGTGGATGTGTGAAGACAGCGTGTTGTTGTAGAGCAAGTTAGGCATGTGTGAAACAATTTATCAGATTTGTTGGTGAAATTGGGGAATTAGTAAGTGAAAGGAAGATAATAATCTTTCACTATGCTAATGAAGAAACATGAAAGTATTGCTTAAGAGTTGTTAAGAATTCTTAAACAATATTCACCATGTTAGGATAAGTTTAGACATGAGCAATTAAGAATTCATATCCATGGCTAATCCAACAGAAAACATATTAGAAATAGAGATTGAGCATAGGGTGTTTGAAACAAATCCTAGGCTATTCTTTTTCTCTACTTACTAAGATAATGAAAGCATAGGATTTATGGAATAAACAGGAAACACATACACAGTTAAGAGAAACTTATTGATTCAGCAAATGACATAGGAATTCTGCAACAAAACAGAGCTTTACATATCCATCTTCAGACAGCGTTGGGACCAGAAATCTCCATCAACAATTTTATTATCAAAAACTCTTGAGTATACAACAGAGCTCTTTAGGAAGAATTATATTACAACCAACCCTCAATCCGTTATCTGAGGGGATATATATACACAAATAGGGTATAAAATATCTCAATAGAAAGTTATGTTGCAATAAATTGCACCAACAACTCTCTTACAAAAAGTAAATGACAACATAAATATAGCTTCTAATGCTGAGGTAGCCGACATTCTTCTGTCAAACAGATTTGACTTTTGGCTCTGGAAAGTAGGCCGTAGTAGTGCTTTTAATCCTGCGTTAATTTTGGCCTGCTATTTGGGTGGATTGCTGAGTCATCTGTATGCTGCTTGCTGTACCTGTATGCTGATCTTCCTGCTGACCTGTCTGCTGACTTGTATGCTGATCTTTGTCCCAAAAAGGCAAAAAACAAAGTGGAATTATCTAGGCAAGATCTCCAACATTACTTACCACCAATCAGCTAGGGGTAGCTGATGTCTCCTCATTTTAACCATTGTCTCATCTGCCTCTGTATGTCTATAAAAGTTAGGAGGGACTTCGAACAGATGATTTATTTCATGTTCAATAAAGAACAGATTCTCCAGCTTGTCATAGAGGGATTGCCCAGAGGGAGGCCCTGCTCTTCTGTGGAGCTGCTGGATGCTGATCTGGTTTTAACATATTGTTGAGCCCTGTCATATACTGATATAGACAGCAGCTGTCCTGTGCCAGTCACTAGCTTGGCAGTCCTTGTCCCTGTTAGAATAGCCATTTAGCTCTAACTCATCTATCTCAACCTTCATCTCTGCATTTCCTCTCCAAATCTGAAATAAAATTCTTAATGTCAGTACCTTCTTGGCTGTGAGATTGTATCTGTTCTGCGCTTATTGTAGAGCAGACAATTCTTTCTAGTGCGTTATTGAGAAAAGAATCAGTTTGGGGCCTGCTTAGGCATTATTCTAGGGCTGTCCTGGCTCTCTGTATCTCTACATGAGCGTTTCAATTAGCCCACTTGTTCAAAAATTGCTTGAATGGAACCCATTGGTCCTGTATAAGATTGGCCAATTTTGGCCCAAATTATCTCTTTATTCTGCTAGGGTTTTACCTAGCATCAACTCTTTTTCTAGAGTTTTCACTTTGGCCTCCAAGGCCTTTATTTCTCTTTGCTTTTCTGCCACTGTCATCTTTGATTTGTCATAACTGGCCTCGATCTTGGCCAGTTTTTCCTTAGCAATATTTATTTCCGTGACTTGATTTTCTAGCTCTTTAACAACCTTCATCAATTCCTTCATGCCCATGTTGGATTCTGCTGCTGTTGTTGCTTCTACTGTTGCTCCAGTTGCTGATGTAGCTGTAGTAGGTGCTGGAGCAGTAGGAGGGGCTGCTATTGCTTGTGTTGGAGGGGCAGGTTCAAGGTTTGTTGAAGTTTGAGGGGGCTGGGAGGCTGATTCCCCTTGTTTGTCCTGTATAGCTTTCTCTAACTCTGCCTCCATTTGTAGTATCCTTTGGTTCATGACTAGGAGCAGCTCCATAGCATTATCCACATGTTTTTCTTGTGCAAGCTCTGCTTTGTCAGGATGGATGGTAGGAGGCAATTTTGCCTGTTTCCTCAATGCAGCTATATCATCCTCTTTTTTCTTCATAAGGGCTCTAACACCCTTTGGGTCTTTTGGGTCATGTCCCAAATCAATAATTATGTCCTCCAAAGTCTTTATTCTGTTGTCTTTCGTGGAGGAGGACAACCTCTCCAAATCAAGTTGTCAGTTTGTGTGCTTTAGGGATTCTTTTAACTGGTGGGCCAGCATTGCCTTGTCAGCAAGTGTTGCATACACCATCTCCCCATTCTGTTGGTGCAGCTCAATTTGATCCATGGGGTGTATGTCTCTAGCAAAGACCTCTAGATTTGTCTTGTAGTAATCTGCTGTGGTCTTTGGATGTGGGACTTTGGGCTTACGATGAGTGAAGATCATCTTTTCTTCCTTTAGATCAAAGGTAGCCATCAATCTTTGCTTTTTGGCTGGGGTTGTATTCAGGAATTGATCATAGAGCTGCACCTTTAGCAACTCATTTTGTGCCTTGATCTCTTTGAAGCCTTCTTTAACTGTAGCTGGCTTTTTGCCTTGTTGTCTGGAGGAAGACACCTCCATAGTATGCTGTTGAGCCTATTCTAGCTGAAATGAGCTAGTGGCAGTCTGTTGGCTTGTTTGTCTTTCTTTGCTTTGGCTTTCCGCCAGCTCTTCACTTATGTCTCCTTCTTCTGCTTCCGGGTCTACCCTCGGCCTCTTGGCCTCTGGTTGCTGCAATGACCCTGTTGGAGGTGTGATTTCTTCTCTGTCTCTCTTTTTCTGCCTCTCATCATTGAGAGGAGTCTGCAAAAATGGGATTTGAGTTTGTTCAGTTTGTTGGGGAGGGGCCTGTCCTGATTGCTGGTCCTTTGAATTACTAGGCTGCCCTGTTTCTACCTCTTGCTGTTCATCCATCTTCTCCTTTCCTTTTGTTGTGGTTGTTGTTGCTGGAGCCTGCTAGATGTCCTGTGCAGCTGGGGCAGTAGGGGTGCCTTCTCCTGCTTGGACTGGTTGCTTGAACAAGACCTGTTGACAAGAGTCTAAGTCAAGAGTTTTTTCCAAGTCCTTTACATTCTGCTCCATTATTTCTTTTTGAGTCAATTCCTCTACTATTGATTCAGGCACCCATTCATCTTGATTAGCAAAGTGTTGTACTTGAGGGAGTGGGCAATGCTTATAGGCTTGCAGCCTATATTTAACCCTCCTGGCACTGATGAAACCTTCAGGGTCATGAGGGACCCACCAGAAGCTTCTCTTGAGTTTGAGCTGTTGTCCCAGTATTTGGTCAACTTCTTGCCAACCATCCTTTTTGTTCATGGTAAATGGGCCTAGGTGGTCCCTGAACTTCAGGTTCGCTTTCTTCTTGGCACTGTGAAAGTGTGTTAGATCAGAGTTCATAAGCTGTCTATAGTACTCCAGGGCAAATAGCCTCATAGGGACATACTTTAGGAGCCTGTAGGGACAGAGCTCACAGCCATAAATTCTGATGACAGTGTGGTTTTGGTACAAGTACCAATCACCAATTTTGTAGCTTCTGGATAGCTGCAAGATTTTCTGCATATCCTTGGACAATCTGATAGGAGGAGTCCTCTTTAAAAGGCATGTGACTGGATACACAAACTGATCAATGAATTCACAGTATGAGTAGGGGGAATTCTGGACTTGGTGGAAGACTGAAGACCAGAAGATCACAGACCTTCTCTCACCCTGTGAGTCTAGCTTCTTGATTGAGCACTGGAAGCAATCTGTCTGGTAGTACAAGAATAAGTGATAGATGTATGAGGAATATTTGAATATTTCCTCCCTGTCCAGCCTTGTCAATTGATCATGTATCTTATTGGCAATGTACTTGGCATAATTGTATTTCATAGCAGGGGGCTTCATAAGGCTGTATGCAGAGAGCATGACCAGCACAGTTAGATCAACATGCTTGTTTGTGGTGAACCCCAGCACAGAGGTCAGCATATCTACGAGTAGCTTGCCAACCTCATTGAAATCTGCATAGGAAAAAGGAGGTGGCCCAGAAGGTTGGCAGTCTGCCTTCATGAATTTCCTGGCCATGGCAGCAATGTCTGTGCTAGAGAGTTTGGAGCCCTCATCTAGAAAATAGTTCATGGAGAAGGGGTATAGTAGCTGGGTCTAGTTGTAGTTAAGCATTTGGTTGATAGAATCTGGAGTTATATAGAATAGGATGCTCCCAGATGGAGACTTCACAGCCCTGAGTTTCTGGTCATAGTTCTCTGCACATAGGTGGATGATTTCAGGGAAAATGTTCATAGAAGGCAGGAAGTAGGTGGGTAGATTGGATTGCCAGATGCCATACAGGCCACTGTTGTCCAAATGACTGTTTCTTAATTGGCAATATGTTTGCAAGTGGTTTCTCTCTGCCATAAAGTCTTTGATGAGGGCATCACTGTCCACCAGTGGTATAGCTTCTAGCTCTCTGTTAGGTGGATTTATAGGCAATACATCCAGAGCAGTTGGAGTGGCCATTGTCTTGCTTTTGCTGGTGGTTTACTGTGTTTCAAGCTTGATGTGAATGCTGAGGAATGGCTTACTGCTCTCTGTTTGCAGTGACCAGTTTGGCAGTGCAAGGAGGCTGTCAGAGGCTTAATGAATCTATGGGGCACTCTGTTTTGGAGAACCAGAGTGTTTTTGAGCTAGTTAGCTGGTTATTTGCAGAGAATTCCTTTAGCAGGGGTGAGAGAAATGTTAATTCAGTCTTCTAGCCGGTAGCTCGGCTTCTTTAGTTGCTCTCCATAGAAAAAATGGTGAATTTCATAGAGGGTCGCGGGTTTCTACGAGACTTTCGTCGCGCAGGGGTTTTAGTGGTCTTTTAAGTAAATTCCAGTGGTGATTTTGACAATGTGGGTCCTTTAGCAGAGTTCTTTAAGCAGGAAAATAGGATTGCAAGGAGAACAGTGGACAAGAGAGGATGCCTGCGGCAAATACCTGGTTTTAATGGCGTATGAGGCGTTTGCACCGGTCGAATTTGCTGAATTGTAGGTAGTTGGGTTGATAATGAAGGCGGCAGCAACTTTGGTGGATAGATTTTGCTTTTCGACCATTGTAGGTTGAATTTTGCTTTCAGAGGAGCTCCAGGCGTCGTAAAAAACAATGCGAAATAACAGTTATTTAACTCCTTTTTATGCATTTTTGGCATATTGGCGCCTTTTTGTGATGATGTCATGCTGACGTCATCATGGGCCCGGGTACGGATAGGTGACGTGGCGGGTGACGTGCGTGCTCAGGAGGCACTGACACGGTGGCAGGGTGGACAGGGCGACGTGGTGGCCAGGGGTGACGTGGAGGCCTGGTGGCGGCAAAGCGGGGTGATGTCACGCTGACGGGGGCATGACGTCAGTGCGGAGGGTAGGGCGGTAAGCGGTTTGGAGGGGGGCGCAACGAACAGCCTGGGCGCCTGACGCGTGGCGGGGGTACGACAGCAATACCGCCCATCCCTCGGACGCAAAAGGTTGGGCAGTTATGTTGGGAGATCGACCGCCCACCGTAGGATGGGCGGGGCGGAAGATCTAACGGTGGGTGACAATCTTAATGCGAGAGCGCTTTAATAGCGGGGGACCTGCCCAATTATATAATTAGTGTTTAATAAATCAGGCGCGGGGTGGGTTTAGAACATTAGGTTATGGGCTTTCGGGTTTACAACGCACATTTTATTAAATGTTTCTCATTTAAAACTTTATAATAAATGGGTTTAGGGTGGAGGAAAGGGGGACAAGGGAAAATTAGGGCAGGGAAATTGATTTTTTTTTTTTGCCTTTTAACCATAGTTCGCCAAACCCATAGTTTTTTGGATGATTTGAGGGCTAATACTAGCCCTTGAGGGGTTAATATTTCCCAAGGAAGGGATATTTAGCTATAGTGCTAAGTGGAGGGTATTTATAGATGTTTTTGGGAGATTTTCATTGGATTGTAATAGACTTAGGGGAAGGGGGGAGTTAGGGATCTAGATAATATGTTAGTGATTAATATGGTTTGTGAGGTGAATGAAGGGGTAAAGCCAAGTTTTAATAAGTGAAACTTAACTTAGGGTTTTGAGGATAAATGAAAATGATGAAAAAAGGATTTTTTTATACAAGAAATGTGGCTTCTTTTCATGCTTGAACTGCATGGTTTGACTAAGTAGTTTGTGATGCAATGAAGTGGAACTGGACACTTGAGGAGACCTCAAGGCCCTTGGGAGTGTTAGAAAAAATGAAGTTTTGAGGAAACTGGGGAAGTTAGACATGCTTCCAATGCTTGTCCTCCACTCTTTGTTTTTGATGCCCACACCCTGAGTGGCATAAGTTTTTGCACTTAATAGGCCAATTGGTGATGGCTCTCCATTTCTGCAACCTTGCACTACTTACCCATCTAGTAATCCTAACATTTTTTCTTCATTAAAGTGGGTGCACTTGAATTAGAAGACCCTGATCTTCCTCTTTTCTTTTGACTTCCCTCCTATCTAATATCTACCCTTATTTCTTCCAAGGCCCCAGATTAAGCAGTTGGGCACCTTTATTTCTCTACCTAGCTAGTCATCTACCAAGCTTGAGCTGTTTGGTTAGGGAACATTCTCTAATCTGCAGCAAGCAATTTAACCATGGCATGGTCCAGTTTAGATTGTTGGGCCATCCATCAAGTGTGATTAGCAGCAGTATTTGCATAACATGATACTACCAAATAAGCTAGTAGTTGCATTTGGACTGGCCAATTTCCTGGTCTTTAGTCTGGGGTTCATTTTCACTTTTCTCTTGACCACTTGATTTTCTTGCCCTTTGATTTTTCTTTTAAGGCATACCCTCTTTTCATTTTTTAATTTTTTGTAGTATGTACACAAAATATGGAGCCTTTGCAGCTTGCAATGATGAACATATTTAGCCCTTCCACTGTCAATCATGAAAGATGAAACCTATTGGTATAGGAACCTAACATGCGTATGCACGCATGTTGATGCACGGAAAAGCGCGGACATGTGGGAAAGCTTATTTCTGGGTCCGTGGTATTTAGAACTATGGTTTTGGTCCTTGGTATTGCATCCGAAGTGTTGAACCCAGGTATTGGGTCCTAGTATTGGGTCTCAATGGTTTTGGACCATGGTATTGAGTAAGGCCTAAGACTATAAAAGGATAAGAAGATCATTAGGCAAATGCATGGAGAAAGTCTTTAATATCTAATGAAGTATTAGATCTAGTATGCAGGTTATGGGTTCATGATGCTTTGCTTGATCTGAGCTAAGGAGGAATCTCACCGATAGATGGAGAACAATATCTAAGGATAGATCTTGATCTAATGGCTTGGAATGAATCATCTCTATATGGTTTGATCATGTTTATTCTAGATCTGTATACTGACACATGTAATGTTCTGATCTGGGTATAAATTAAGTTTGAAATAGCTGCAACTCATGAATGAATATTTATAGATTTATACGCTGGTTGACTATGATAGAAGCACGCACATATGCAAGTTAGACACATCTAACTAGTGTATACCATATGAGCTATGATGTTTTGAAGTTACAGGTGTTTCTAGTTGTTGATGAGTTCTGATGGTTATTTATTGGTGTCAGTATTCTGCATATTCAGATTGGTTGATTATGTTTAGCTTTAGTATTGATGGATGAGATCTATAATGGATTAGGATCAAAATGAATTATGTTTATGTGATCTGATGGACTAGATCTGGTTGCTAACCTAAGTATTATCCTTGTATATGTAATGATCTGGGTATGTCTGAAAATAGGAAGTGCAACGAAGTTATAAGATAGTAATTGATGACATATATGTTGGTTCACTTTGGTGAAGTTGCGTATACACGCTGGTTCGGCTCTTCCAAGTAGCGTATGCACTCTGATGCATGATTTTGATGATACAGTTGGTTCTGAATATTGTTCCAGAGTTCAGTGTTCTGCTCTGTGTTCTGGTGACTACATTTTGTTGACAGGGTTTCAGTGATTTAGTATTGGGTGATTCAGAGATTGATAATTCTAGTGTTGATTGATTGTGTGCTTCAATGATATTGATGGGTCCAGTATGAAAATTGGATGAAACGTGGCCTTCAGATTATGATTGTTGTGTTCCATGAGTATCCAGTCTGAAAATTTATGAAATGTGGTACCTGGAGGAAGAAAGAGAAGGTTGTAGCCTTCTGTAGGTCGCACCCTACGTACTAGTACATCAGCTAGTACAAGAGCTAAGGGGGTGGTAGCTCCCTTCGAGTAGCAGCTGGAAAACAAGTAAAGGTTGGAGCATTTCAGTAGGCCGCCACCTATGTAATAGTAAATGGATCGGCTAGTACAAGAGCTAAGGGGGTTGTAGCTCCCTTCCAGGAGAGTTTGGAGAACAAGAGAAGGTTGCAGCCTTCTGCAGGTAGAAGCCTGTGTACTGGTATAAGACTGCACCAGTACAAAACTATTGTAAAAAGAAGTTTCTTATTAAAAATAAGATTGAGACGACTTGCAGCAGGGTGTTTTCACCCACATTGGGTTTCCACCTTACATCATGGTGTTCATGTGTGCTTCTTGTGTGTGATGATCTATTCTATTTTACTACTCTTGTTTACTGTTCATATGGTTAATAATGTTCTGATGCACTCATTAAGGATCAACTAACTAAATCATAATTTTACCAGATATACGCTTGTTACATTACACACAGTTGCGTATACACGTGGTTTGCCTTAACTGAAGTAGCATATATGAATCTTAATATGGAAATGAAAAAGTTGTATTGATTTGATAATACTCATTCACCCCCCCTCTCAGTATTATTTCCAAAAATTGGTATCAGAGCAGGTCCTTTGGTAGAAGCTTGATTGCTTGAAGGAGATCTGTAGATCAATGGGAAAGAAGCTTAAGAAGAAAGCACCTAAGAAGAAGAAGACATCTCAGAAGTGTTATGATAGTGGGAGAATCGATTGGGGAATATGTGGAAGAAGCACTTCAGATTTAGAATCACTTCAGAGTGAAGATGAACAAGCAAAAGAACTATTAGGTATGAATTTGTTATACTCTGGTGATACATTTATCCATCCATTTGAAGAAGATGAAAGTGATAGCGAAACAACTAAATTTTCTCTTATGGGTGAGCAAGAAAGATATCAAATAGAGGCAGAATTTAAAAGGCTTACAGACAAAATTAGAGATCAACAAGATCTATTGAACAAAAGGGAATGTGCCTTCAAAGAAGAAGCTATCAAACTAAAAGCTCAACTAAAGGAAGGAAACAAGGTAAGGAAGTTACTTAAGGACAAGGAAGATCAATGTCAAAAGTTGCAGGATGAAGTGACATCATTAAGAAATGAAGTCAATGAAAGGAGAACAACAATCAAGAAACTCAGAGATATATCTGGTTACTATGAAAGTCTTGAATCTATGATCCACTCGCTAAAAGAAGATCTTGAATAATCAAATAAGAAGAATAAAGAACTACTCCAAGCTCTTGAAAAACAAGAAAATGAAGTTCTTAAACTAAGAAATCAGTTGGAAGAAGGAAGAAAAGCTGAAGAAAACATGAAGAATAAGTATCATTAAAAGGAGGAACAACATCAGGTTGAGGTAAATATTCTAAAAGATAACTTAGAAGAAAAGGATAAGCTCTTACGATTTCAAGATAGTACTAAGATCTTGGATGATATTATTAGCAGTGAAAGGTCTCTTGCTATCAAAAATGGTCTTGGTTTTCATGAATCAGTTGAAGGTGAATCTAGTTCACAAAATAAGACATGGAACTCTAATGAGAAATCTAAAATAATCAACAAGGAGATGAGAGGACAACCCCATCAACAGCCAAGGAAAGAAATTCTTCAAAGAAAATCTCTTACTCCTCCAATGTATAATGTTGAATGTTATGTATGTCATAATTTCAGACATGTTGCAGCCAGATACAGAAGAAGAATGGTTCAAGACCATCACACAGAAAGATCATCATGTTCCAGGTACTTTAAGGGATATTGCTTTGCTTGCAATATGTTTGGTCACAAAGTTGTTGATTGCTACAGAAGGAATATGAAACATGTAAGATGTTATGCATGTAACAAGCTTGGACATACAACAAAGGAATGCAGGAACAATGTACAGGCACCATACCAAAAAGAGAAAACAACATCACACTTGAAGATTATGGAAGAAGAAGGAAGTACAGTCAGAAAGATGTGGCACAGCACAATATACAGACATAACAGGCTCAGGGGGAGCTAAAAGTGTAAAACTTCAGTGTCCTAAATCTCATACGCAAGTTTCATAAAGGGAAGTCGCGTATATACGCGAGTTGGTTACTGCACAGTCGCATATATGTTAGTTTGAGGAAAAGCAGTGGGGCAGACTCAGGAAAAGGGGTCTGATATGATTCAGTCCATTATTTTCTTTGTTTCATAATGGTTACAATCTGTGTGGAAATGTCTTAATACTTTTAATATATTTAGAAATGATTTGATCTTAACTTGTGGATGATGATACTTCTTGCTGATATATGCATGATCAGATCTGACAGTAAGCAAGATGGCACAGGTTCAGGGGGAGCATATGCTTTTAATAATGCATTGTTGGCATTATGGTTAGTAGTCCTTAGATGATGCTTATATGGCTAAATGATACATCTTGCAATGATATGGTTATGATTTTTCCATGACAAAATCTCATATGATTCTTGGGGTTACATAGTTGGTGTTCATATCAGAATTGTGGTTGATTCTTTGATGATGCATATATGGTTCTTACATGGTGATCTTCATAAGGATAAGGAGAAGTACAAAGCTTGAATACACATCTTCATTACTTGATGATGAATCACTTATATGTTGTTGTCGCCATATGCATAAAGATCATACAATTATGATGCAGGATTCCTATAGTTCTTGGCATGAGGATTGTTGTTGTTGATGATATCAAGAAGTCTTGACAAATGATCTTGAGCTCAAGATACATAGTGTTGGATACATGAATGTTTACTCAAAGTTGCATTGTTGGAGACATGATGATGATAAGTTCTTACCTATATGATGATAGTTTGATACTTACATATGTTGATTGATGCAGATGTTCCCATGTGATGATACTTGGATCATGCATATCTTGATGTTGATGAGATGGCTATGGTGTTTTTCACATATGATATAATGTGAATGATTCTGTATGTCATATGCAGAATTCTGTTCAAAAGGATGAGTTGATGCAGACATACCTTGTTGCTGGTCTAGATGCTGTTATCAAAAGATTATGGAGCATATCATACATTGTGTATGATAGTTGTTGATGACTATCATGATCTTATTTAGATGTTTGGTCTTTGTTATAAATGTCATGTAAAGGTCATATCAAGACTCATGATGTAATAGTTTGTATCTATCTATTGTAGTCATTTGATGAATCCATTTTGTTCATATGATGTAATATTTCAGTCATGTACAAAAATTTGGTATCTGGCGTATCCCCACTTGGTTGGGTGGATGAGTGAATATTGGTATATCCCATTGGGTTGGGATATGGATGTATGTATGAGTCCTTGGTGATAGGAAGGTCATTTATGATAGAGTCATGTTATTCTTATAGAACATATTTTTGCAGACCTTGCTTATAGTCAAGAGGAGCATGAACAACACACTTCAACAGAGCAGAGAATTCAGCAGGTACTCAAGGGCAGTATGGACAGCGGAATGTTTATCAAGGAAAGAGAATACCTTGGTTTGCCCTTTGCCCTTGATGTCAAAGGGGGAGAGTGATTTGGTGTTGTTGCCATCAAGTCCAAAGGGGGAGATTGTTGGCATTATGATGCATGTGTTGTACTTGATGGCAACCCACTCATAGAAGAACAACTCACATAGATGACAGTTCAGCAGGTCAGTAGCAAAGAGTTGATGATAAGACTACAAAGAATGAAGAAAGAAGAGTATATACGCAGGTTCAATATATACCAATTCGCATACATATGTAGGTTATACGCAAGTTCACTATGTACCAAGTCACGTATATACGCAGGTTCGCTATATATTAAGTAGGGTATACACACAGGTTATACACGCAGGTTCACTATATACAAAAGAGTGTATACACGTGGGATTTCTGATCAAAAGTCACGTATGCGTATGCACACACTTTCATGTAGAGAAAAGCGCGTACATGTGGGAAAGCTTATTTTTGGGTTTGTGGTATTTAGACCTATGGTTTTGGTCCTTGGTATTGCGTCCGAAGTGTTGAACCCGGGTATTGGGTCCCTAGTATTTGGTCTCAATGGTTTTGGACCATGGTATTGAGTAAGGCCTAAGACTATAAAAGGAGAAGAAGATCATTAGGCAAAGGCATGGAGAAACTCTTTAATATCTGATGAAGTATGAGATCTAGTATGCAAGTTATGGGTTCATGATGGTTTTCTTGATCTGAGCTAAGGAGGAATCTCAGCGGTAGATGGAGAACAAGATCTAAGGATAGATCGGGATCTAATGGCTTGGAATGAATCATCTCTATATGGTTTGATCATGTTTATTATAGATCTGTATACTGACACATGTAATGTTCTGATCTAGGTATAACTTAAGTTTGAAATAGCTGCAACTCATGAATGAATATTTATAGATGTATACGTTGGTTGAATATGATAGAAGCACGTACATACGCAAGTTAGATACATCTAACTAGCGTATACCATATGAGCTATGATGTTTTGAAGTTACAGGTGTTTCTGGTTGTTGATGAGTTCTGATGATTGTTTACTGGTGTCAGTATTCTGCATATTTAGATTGGTTGATTATGTTTAGCTTTAGTATTGATGGATGAGATCTATAATGGATCAGGATCAGAATGACTTATGTTTATGTGATCTGATGGACTAGATCTAGTTGCTAACCTATGTATTATCCTTGTATATGTAATGATCCGGGTATGTCTGAAGATAGGAAGTGAAATGAAGTTATAAGCTAGTAATTGATGACATATATGCTGGTTCACTTTGGTGAAGTTGTGTATACATGCTGGTTCGGCTCTTCCAAGTAGCGTATGCACTCTGATGCATGATTTTGATGATATAGTTAGTTCTGAATATTGTTGCAGAGTTTAATATTCTACTATGTGTTCTGGTGACTGCATTTTGTTGACAAGGTTTCAGTGATTCAGTATTGGGTGATTTAGAGATTGATAATGCTAGTGTTGATTGATTGTGTGCTTCAATGATATTGATGGTTCTAGTATGAAAATTGGATGAAACGTGGCCTTCAGATTATGATGTTGTGTTCCATGAGTATCTAGTCTGAAAATTTATGAAATGTGGTACCTGGAGGAAGAAAGAGAAGGTTGTAGCCTTTTGTAGGTTGACACCTACGTACCAATACATCAACTAGTACAAGATCTAAGGGGGTGGTAGCTCCCTTCGAGTAGCAACTGGAAAACACGTAAAGGTTGGAGCATTTCAGTAGGCTGGCACCTACATAGTAGTAAAAGGGTTGGCTAGTACAAGAGCTAAGGGGGTTGTAGCTCCCTTCCAGGAGAGTCTGGAGAAGGAGAGAAGGTTGTAGCCTTCTGCAGGTAGAAGCCTGTTTACTGGTATAAGATTGCACCAGTACAAAACTATTGTAAAAAGAAGTTTCTTATTAAAAAGAAGATTGAGACGACTTGCAGCAGGTGGTTTTCACCCACATTGAATTTCCACCTTACATCATGGTGTTCATGTGTGCTTCTTGTGTGTGATGATCTGTTCTATTTTATTGCTCTTGTTTACTATTCATATGGTTAATAATGTTCTGATGCACTCATTAAGGATCAACTAACTAAATCATAAGTTTACCAGATATACACTTGTTGCATTACACACAGTTGCGTATACACGCAGTTTGCCTTAACTGAAGTAGCATATATGAATCTTAATATGGAAATGAAAAATTTATATTGATTTGATAATACTGTTATAAGAAGAACTTCGGCGCAAATCACATAAAGAAGACCTTTGTCGACGCGTTTCGAACCAACTAGTGTGGTTCATCGTCAGGACAACGATGAACCACACTAGTTGGTTCGAAACGCGTCGACAAAGGTCTTCTTTATGTGATTTGCACCGAAGCTCTTCTTATAACTATGATGGATCACAAAAGCCTCAATTCTACAATTGATAATACTGGTTCACCCCCCCCCATCTCAGTATTATTTCCAACAATCATATATGATGAACATCCAATTCCTTGGTGGATAATAGTATACGACTACGTCTTTTCCAAGAAACCCATATTGATAATGTTACTAAATTGTAAATTTAACTTGATTGTGCATTTATCATGATTTCCCATCCTTTGCCAAGAATCCTTTTTAACACATTTTTGGGCAGCGAGTCCCTCGCATAAGAGCTTTGGGGCTTAGAACCTACAATTTTGGGTAAAAAGTATGGTAAAGGCTCCGTGAAGTGCGTGGAGTGCGAAGTGTAATGAGTCAAGTCCAAGGGTTGTCCACTCGAGAAAAATGTAAGATAATAGAAAGCAAGTTGGCTTGCCCATGGTTGGTGGACCATGGGAATGTATAAATAGAGCAAGGATCTAGGCTTAGAGTGTATTTGTTTGGTAGCATAGTTAAGATCGGAAGTGTATGGGTTTGTAAAAGGGAAGAGTGCTTTGAGTTTGTAAATCTAAGTTGTGGTTGGTTGTAGTTAGAGTAGGTTCTGCATCTATGTGTGCAGAGGCCGGGTAGAGTTTGCAGCTGTGTGCGCGGACCCCTGCAGCTTAGTGCAGAGGGTGGAATTGGATTGTACTGAACTGAAGGTTAATAAAGATAAGTATTTCTGAATTATTGTGCATCTGATTGCAGATCTATATATTTATGCTTATGTTATGGGTTTTACGCAAATCTTTGAGATTTATGGCTGTGCGCATCTCTGTTGAAGTAGAATAATAATTGGAAGTGATGTAATTGCGTATGTAAACAAAGATCTATAATAATAATAAGCACAGAAAAGGGTAAATTGCATTCATGCTTGATTAATGTAGTTGCTCTGAAAAAGAAAGATGCATGAAGTAGCCTTGTGCGTAGGATTGCTGCGTGCAACCTAGATCCCATCAAGACATCCCTAGGGTGCAAAAATTTGGTTCCAACACCCTCCCATACTACCTCGCGTGAGACTTGAGTCTGCGCTCCACAGATTGTTGCTGAAAGGGCCGGTAGTATGGGATTTGTTTGGCTAAAACACTTTTGAACTTGGGTCAAGCCCCAATAAGCCAACAAATGGTTTTATTGCCGTGACCGAGATCTGCCTAAGAAATGTCTGATGTTGGAATGCTAGAACCCTATGAATAAAGAGATTGAAGATTGGTTGGGTCAGAAGCTTCATAAAGTCGTGGTGCAAGAAAACAAAACCCTACAAATATCTGAGAAGAGGTGGTTGGATCGCTACATATACACAGAAATCCATAACATTTTCTTTGCATCCTTCTCGTTAGATCTGTATGAGTGGTTCACGAGGCTAGTAGACAGCACGGGAAGGTGCAAGCTTGATCAACCGATAGTGTGGACTCTGGAGTTAGTGCATAGGAAAGAGGCATTTGAAGATAAGATCACGTGGGCCATAGATCATTGGTTGGATCAGATAATAGGAGGGTTTAGCACTGAATTCGCAATAGACACAATTGTTAGCTACAACGAAATCGAAAGACGTTTTCTCAAAGGACTGTGAGGTAAGTACATCAAGTCTCTAAATACCTAATTAAGATGTTGTTATGTGAAAAACGGATGATGCACATACATTAATGAGTTGAATGATAGGAAGCGAAAGGATCTTCAAAGGGATCGAAGGGTTAGGAAACAATCTTTTAATTTCACCACTGTGAGTCAGTAAGGAAGAGCATGCTTGGGTTTCTCCAAGGAGTGCAGTTAGTTTGATCGAGCAGCGCATCCCGCAGTTATCATCACTGCTAATGCCACCACTCCCATCACCTTCTTCACCTCCAACTTCGCCCACTCTGCCTCCACCAAACAAGTAGTTTAGCATGGTGAACGCGATCAAGTTGCCTGTATTCAGAGGAGTAGGAAACAAAATGTTAGAAATTTATATATTACAGAGAAAGGGAACATATAAAATATTGCAGAAATATAAACACAAAAAACACATAAAAACGATAGACACAGATATATGTGGTTCACCTAGTTTGGGCTACGTCCATGGAGAAATAGCCAATCCTTCTTTTATTATATTATCTAGTAAACTGAAGAGATACAACCTACAACAGACCCATTGTAACTCCCTCTTCACTCTCAATCTCTTCTCTTTTCCTCACTCAGAATACAGATATCCATAGACGCAATACAATTCCCCGATATATAGTCAGGGGTTGCCTTCTAGGGAAAATAAACCCTAAATTAAACATAACTTCTACCATCAAATCATCCGCGTAATGAACGACCCAGATTTACAAGAAATTACTATACTTTTATGAGGTCCATGTAGTTAATGGTGGGGGGGGGGGGGGGGGGCGGGGTTAGAGGGGGGGCAGAGCTCCCCTTTGTTGTGTTGATTGTGTAGCGGGGGAGGGGGGTCATAGGGAGTTTGAGGTGACAGCCAAAGTGCAATTTTCTTGGCAAAGAACCCCGCATATCATTCGAAGGCAAAGCACATTGATGTTCAGTATCACTTTGTGAGGGATATGATAGAAGACAAAAGGGTGTTGCTTGTAAAGGTGGACATTTTGAAGAATACTACAGATGTAGTGACAAAATCTATGACCTCTAAGTTCTCTTGGTGCAGATAGACAATGGGCGATTCAAGGCTGGAAAAATGGCTAGGCTCCCTTGTGGCCCCTTGTGGAAAGAAAACAACAAGTGGGATAATGTTGATTGTGTTATATTTTTTCCATGACTATCCCATGTAATTAACAAGGGGGTTAGAGGGGGGCCCGAGCTCCCCTTCATTGCGCCGATTGTGTAGCAGGGGGGAGTCAAAGGGGGTTTGAGGTGTACCCATAGCCCCACTTTATGGGGTTTGGGGCAGTGCCCCAGAAAATTTTGGTTTTGGACCCTATGTTAGGTTTGGCGGACCCACCTATGGTTTTGTGCATGATTTTTTCACATGTTTTTTGGACGCGATGGTTTTTGGTCCATGGTATTGGACGCGATGGTTTTCAGTCCATGGTATTGGATGCTTCGACATGTATAAATATGTATTGTAACATTGAAAGGAACATAATTGAAAATCAAGCTGGTAGTCCCGGTTTTGGGATCCAGGGGAAAATCTCTGTGTATATGTGTTTTATGCGTTATTCTCTTGCATTGTTTATTTTCTATGTTTTAGAGTTCATATGCAGGTAATTTCTGTACAGGGTTAAAACCTACATTTCGTATTAGAGCTATTTTGGCTTCAAGGGGATGTCTTTCTTGTTGAGAGGTTTCGCACGAACCTGTGGTAGACCCTGTTTAGTGGGAGATCTGGGAGATTGATTCTGTTGGTTAAAGAAGATGGCGAGCAGTGGAAATATAGAGACTGAGAAATTTAATGGTCAGATTTTTGAGTTGTGAAAACTCAAGATGGAGGATCTAGTGGTGGATAAAGATCAGTGGATCGCAGTAGATCTAGGTACTAAACCAATGGGAGTGTTCGATGAAGAATGGAAGAAGTTGGATCGAATGGCAAGGAGTACAATACGATTGTGTGTCTCAGATTTAGTATTGTTGAATGTATCAGGGGAGCCTATGCTAAAGGCTTTATGGGACAAGTTAGGGACTTTTTACCAATCTAAGTCTCTGGTGAATAAACTGTTCCTACAAAAAAAGTTTTATAACCTAAGGATGAGAGATGGAGACTCGATTATAGAGCATTTGAATGCATTTAATATTGTGGTAAGTTAGTTAACATCTGTTGATATTAAAATTTCAGATGAAGATAAGTGCATTAGTTTGTTGTGTTCTCTACCAGATTCGTGGGATAGTCTACTTATTGCAATAGGTAGCAATGCAACTGCCTTGTAGTTTGATGCAATAGTCTCATCCTTCTTGACTGAGGAGATGAGGTGAAAAAATATGGAGAGCCAGAATGGTGATGCCTTGTCTGTACAAGGATGGTCCTAGAACAGAAACAAAAATAAGTCATCGAGTGGGAGATCTAAATCTAGAGGAAGATCTAAATCTCTAGGAAAACTTGTATAGATGGTGTGCTGGAAATGAGGAAAGGAAGGGCACTACAAAAGGGACTGTAAATCTAAAGCTCCTACTAAAGTAAAGGGATCTGATGATGCTCCTCTTGTAGAGGTGAAAACCACCTCAGATGAAGGTGGGGATGTGTACTTGGCTTCTTCAAGTACACATGTAGATCACGAGACATGGTTGATTGACTCAAGTGCATCCTTTCACTTCACTGCACTCATGGCCTAGAGCAACCCCTCCTTCCAGACCTAGTCCAAATATTTAAAAAACAGTGTTTTAATCCCTATACGCGACATTTCCCTAAGCTAAATGCATGTGTACGTAGGTCTGTGTATACCCAACCTGCGTATATGTCTTAAAAAACTTAAAAAAAAAAAATCTCCTTAATTTCAGGTGGAGATCACGGGTTTTACCTGTTGATTACCTATTAGTGCCTGTGGCCCAACTATTCCCAATGAATTCGCAACTAAAAAACTACTTTCGGAGAAGTATAAAAGGCTTCAATGGGAAGGCCTAAGGAGGAGAAGATAGAGAGAAAGGTCAGTCTACTGAGATTATCCCTGACTAGGTCTGAAGATCCCTGTGCTTCCAACACTTCCCCCATTACAGGAAACCCTTGTTTCCTTGTGTTATGATGTCTTTCTACTACTTGAGATATCTTGGAGTAAGTCATGGAAGGAGTTTGTTGAAGGCTTGAGACTGGATGAATCTGAAGGATGGTTCCACTTGGAGCCTGCCTACGGAAGACTCAGGTGAAATCATTCCTTTCTGTACTTTAGTCATCTATAATAAAAGAAACACATGTCTTGTTCTTGATATAAATCTTCTTCATGTTTATGATATCAATGTTATGATTCTCATATGAATGGTTGTTTTAATTGTATAAATAACTACCTTTCAATATGCTATGAAGATGATTTCTTTATGATGCTTGGTCAATATACTGTTGTACTTTCTGGAATTTATTGTTTTGTAGGTTGAAGGACTAAAAGGAACTCTAAGAGGGCTTGGACCCTGGCTGGATCTTCCCAAACGAAGGACCCCCAGGTGCACCACTCTTTGTGTAGTTTGTTTATATCAACCTCATGGTTGTGTGGAATGTGTGTTTTTCTTTATAGATAACCTCTGATTTGCTAGGGTATTAACCCAAGACCCTAGGGGAATTTATCCCTTAATAAAATTGGTGACTCCACTGGGGACAACAGTATTGTTGTTCCTAGTTTGGGTTTGTTCAAGACAATCAGGGCTCAACTGACTATTTCCTTGTTGTTACTGTGTAGTCTGTTCCTGTAGGAACTTGAATTGTAAGTTTGATCAGTTTATTCAGACTATTTTTTGTTTTTTCTTGTAATCTTTTATATACGTTGTTTTTCTAGTTTACAGAAGCATATATACACATGTTTCCTTAAGTGAACCCGCGTATACGCATGTTTCCTTAGGCTTAATAGCGTATACACGCAGCTGTGCATCAACACAGTTGTGTATACCCTAAAATTTTCAAGATTTTCAAGTATTTTTGTTTCTGAAGATCTGTTTACTGGTTTGAATCAGTCCTGAACAGTTACTTTTTTGTGTTAGTCTTTATTTTTACAGCAAGTACATGATTTCAAACTCTCTCCGGTTGTGGAAAGCGTTGGTCTTGTTTTGTTTTGTTGCAAGCATCATCTTTTTTGTTTAAGCACATAAGATTTCTTGCTGGGAATCTTGGATGCTCTAGTCTTCCAGGGTAGAAAGATTGATCTCAATCTTTGTTTCAAATATTGTTTTGGTGACTTTTTGTTTGCGTGTCAAAACTACATCTTTATAACCATCGGTTTTTCTTACTTTCCGAAAGTTGTTGATTCACACTTTCTTGAAAGTTGTCTTTTCGATCTTTTGGTCTTTATTGCCAAGCTCTTGTTGCTGCTTTTTGATTGTTAGGAGCATCTTGAAACACATTTTTGTTGAGTTTTCACCCGTTTTGTGTTGTCAACTTGCAAAGTGTTTTGTTGCCTATTCTTCGACCATAAAATTTCAGTCTTGTTTAGAGCACTTTTGAAAAGTCATTTTTGTCTTTTCTTTTGAAGAAAACTTCTTGAAAACTTGATTTTTCTTTCTTGAACTTTGTTTTGATTTAGTTTCTTTTTTCGAGTGAAAGTGCATTTGTGTTTGTCTTGAAACTGGCTTTTAGTGTTTGGATGAAAATGAGCATTAGCAACTTATATTCTATCAAAACATCTTAAGTGGAAAATTAAAATTGATAAACAAGTTACTTTCATTTCTTGATTTAGAGTAGTTTTAAGTTTTGCATCAGCATGTACTCATTGCATTAGTATAAATTTGTGCATCTTTTTAGGGTGTCCATAATTTTGTTAATTTTTGTGAGTGTGAAGCTTGAGTAAACGAAAAGAAAACAAAATAAAAATTTGTCGCTTTCTTTGAAGTTCCTCTGAACCTAGTAGAAATTTCTTTCATTGAAGAACAAAATGAGTGCATTTGCATATAGTTTGGTTTTTATTAATTTCTTTTGCGCCAAAACACCACAAGTTTCATTTCCGCTTATCCCTTGACTTAAGAACAACCCATTTAAAAACAAGCTCTAATTAAAATACACTAAAACTTTTTTATAGTTGTCAAGTTAGACACACCAACAAGTTTTAGGATATTTTAGGGCCTTGGATTAGGCAAGTGGAGAGAAAACTCTCCAAGGCCATTTAAATTGTCAAACATAGGATTCTGAATAGTGAGTGAAAATCCAATAGCATTAGGAAGACCAGGGAAGCTCCGGATCTGGGAGTTAAGCACGAGGGTTTTTGAAGATAAGGAAGAGAGATACCCCCTCTCCTACTTGTCGGATCTTACCTCAAGACTTTTCCACCTGGCTTCTGACATGAGTTGGTAACCTTAGTTGCTACTCCTAGGGATCTACATAGGTGGCTATGGAGGGTAATCCTGTGGCACATGAGGTTGACGTTGTATCACTTTCAACAGTACTACTGGAGGGCACCCTTGTGAAGCTTGGGGGCTTGCATCGGTGCAGGTTGTTGTTAGGAGGTCAGCGTAACTTCCTCTATTACCTTTGTTGGTAGGACTGGGCCATCATTATCCTATACTATCTTCGAAAGGCACCTTACTTCACTTTCTTGTATTTTGGTGTCCGGTCCTCATCACCCGGAGTGGAAATAATTGAAAGTTGTTTGACTGGCTAACATCTTTTAGGGACTTTTTAGTGTGTGCTCTGTGCTCTTAGTTGGCCTAGCTTTCATTTTCTCTTGATTATTTAATTAGATCTTAATAAAAAATTCAATGTGGCTGACCGATCATCTAGATGGTCTCAAAGACTTCGTGGTCTTTCACCACCAAGTTTAGAGCCTTCTCCTAGACGGCACATAGGTAATACTGCTGGTGGGTTTCATCCCATGGAAGTTGACGCATTGGGGATTGATCCTCCTCTCGGGGGCATTAGTGTTCAGCATAGGTTTGGTACTTCCACAGAACTAGAGAGGAACATGCCAATTCTTTCTCGAGTTCTCTTTCAATCGGAAGATAACATAGAGGTAGAAGAACTCCCACAGTCATTAGCGGCTCCGAATTCTCCCCTACTGTCTAAATATACAGAAGTATTACAATACGTTGGGACTTCGACACATAGACTATGAAGTCCAGGTCTTATTACACACTTATCATCAATGGCCACTACTAGAAGTGTGGCTTCTACCACAAGTCCTACAACTATGCAAACTCCAACATCAGTACAAGGGGGAGGAACGATTTCCATCCCCTCTGCATCTTTATTTGGGTCTTTTGCTAGCACATCCTTAGTTGGGTCTAGTTCCATTCCTTCTACAAGTGGAAATTCCCAAGCCAATGCTTTTAGCTCTAGATTCTTCCTGTTTGGCACCCATTCATAGGGTATTCTGTCAGTTCCGTTTAGTGCCTCCACATCCATGATGGGTGGGTTAGCTTCATTTCAGGGTTTTCCTTTTGGAAGTGGTCATATACCACATTCCAACCTGATGATAGGATCCGTGCCTTTTTCTTTTATAGGAAGAAGCAACAATCCTTTTCAAGGTTGGACTAACCATGCGGTTAGTGGCATAGGAACTGGGAATCTTATTTTTGGCCAACAAGGGAATAGTCTGTACTCCACAGTTAGTTCATTTCGAAGTATTCCTCCCTTAGCTTTTGCTTGGAATCCTTATCAGGGGTTATCGACTCCTTATCATCCTTTAGGAGGGAGCTTCACCGGTTATGGAGGTTTTTCGACCGGAGTTGGTCAAACTCCAAGTTTTGCTGGATCATAAGGTCCACCTTTTGGTTCAACTAGCTCATCTGGTTAATTCAAGTAGCCTAGTGCCTTCCAAAATCCAGGCCAATCTTTTCAGAACTTTGGGAGGTCCGCCCAGTTTGGGTGGAATCCCCAAGGTCCTCCTAGGCTTCCTTTTCTGGCAACATTAAACTTGCCAGATCTCACGAAATTAACAAACAATTCAATCAAATACAATCCAGCCTGGCCTCTGGTCCCAACCAAACTCCCTTCGGACATTCCAAATTTCAAGGGGAAGGGCAACGAAGACCCAAGCGACCATGTAACTACATTCCATTTGTGGTGCTCATCAAACTCCCTTATTGATGACTCGATTAGGTTGAGACTTTTTCAACGCACCTTGACTGGTAATGCGGCCAAGTGGTATATAGAGTTGCTAGGGGCCAACTTTACATCTTTCGCCGACTTAGCTAATATTTTCTTAAATCATTTCCAGTTTCCCATCCGTTATGATTCTGGAACTGAACTTTTGGCCAATTTTCATCAAGATACGACAACTCACATTTATGATCACATTCAGGAATGGAGACGGAGAAAGAGGCTCATTAAAGCCAAAATCCTTTCGAAATACCATCTTGAGTGGTTTTTGAAATCTTTACAACCTAAAATCTCTAAGGATGTCTCCTTGTCTGGAGTCTATTCTGAGAAGAAAGCCATTTTTAGGGCACAACAATTAGAATTGATTTATTCTCAGTCTGGGATTCTACAGAAAATCTTGCCTGATGCTCTTGAGACTAAGGTTGATATAGCCAAGTTGAAGCTAGGTCCCCATACAGATGGTATCGTTGGATCAGTAGATACAAATGCGGTGAACCTGTTGGGCCAATTGCTCTAGTTGTCTTTACAAACTACTCCTAACAACCAAGTCACATCGTTTAACCTTTCATCTTCCAAACCCTCTTCGGTTAATGCCATCCAATCTACCAACCCTAAAGGAAATCAAAATTCCAATGGGAAAAAGAAAGGACAAGGTAAGAAAAAGAGTCAAGATAGGAAGGCTGACGCAAATAAATTTGGAAATAATGCTGGTGGTGGGAGTCTAGAAAGAAAGTCAAGTTTCTGTGCAAGTTATGCAGTGGAGACCATTTAAGTCATCTCCACCCAAAGATTCAAGATTCTCAGCACTTGTTAGGGAAGCAAGAGACTTCTAACTCTCAAGCTATGTTAACCAACCCTTTTCCCTAAGGGCAGCAACTGCTTGCTGGCGTGAATTCAAACCCTAGTACATCTGCAGGGGGCAACCAGGAAGGGGAAAAATCATCAAATGTTTTCATGATGGGTTCTAATGTCCATGTGGCCTCTCGGTCGTGTGATTACGATGAAGCTGAAACTTCCAAGGACAAAACTGCTCTCGGAAATACCGACCTTCATATTGAGCAACCCCCTGTTGAGACTATACCATGGATACCAAAAGGTTCCACTAAGTGCGCGACTATCAATCCAAATGCTAAGGCTGCCCAGAATTACTCCATTGTTCAAGATCTAGCTCAGAGTCCATGCACTATGTCTGCTTTAGAGGTTCTCCAGTCATGTCCAGTTCAACTAAGTGCTTTTCTTTCGGTGATTGGGGAAGTTGATCCAAATAACTCTTTAGTGCTCACTTTTGACATACTTAATGTCAAAAAGCGACTCCCTCATCATATGTATTTTCAAATAAAGTCTATATATCGGAAAATTAACATTTTTCGTACCATTATTGATGAAGGAGCTTCCATGTGCGTCATGTCGATGTCGTGCTCTAAGGCCATTGGATTGCCTTCGGCTGTTCCTTCACCTACCCTCATGACTACATTTGATGGACATTCTCATAGGCTGCATGGTATTATCGCAATCTTTCCCATATGTGTTGGGGGGAAGGTCGTCAATATCGAAGCAGAAGTCACTGACGCCAACCTAGATTACAATATCTTCTTAGGATGGAATTGGGTATACGAAATGGATGTCGTTGTTTCAACGCTATTTCATGTCATTTGCTTTCCTCATGAAGGGAAAATTGTTAAGGTTGATCAATTAGATTACTCTCCAACTGATCCTAGGGCAACTTCGGATTCTAATGTTCCTTTAGTGGATAACCCTCATCCGCCTATTGAGAATCTACGAGTTGGGATGTATTCTTCATTGATGGGTACCTTTGATTTTCCCTCTCCTATCGCTAGAATCAATGTCGTTTCATCATTCAAGGAGTCCTCCCGAGAAGAGTTCTTCCAAAATCATTATTTTTCAGACCCTTGGACCCTGCCTTCACCTATGACCACATTAGCTGAAGGACAAGTTGGTGGAATGGCATTTCCTATATCTGCAGCAGAGGTTAGATATCAATCTATCATTAACTCTACAGATAACCATTCTACTCCTTTCTATGAGGAGGAGTTAAATGGTGATGTGGCCCTGGCCTGGATCCTTGATTCTACCTTTGCTATGGACTGCTTAGATATAGTTTTACCATCCGAAGAAGAAATCTTAGAAGTGATGATGGGTGTAGATCGACCTTGGGAAGAATTACACCATCTTTCATATTTTCTTCCTCCGTTGCAAGAAGTAGAATCTAGGTTCTCCGAGCTGTTTACTAGGGATGTTTGTATGGTATCAAACCCTTTGGCTCCAGCATAATTTCATTCCGGAGGTAATATGTCGGTAATTTCAAAAACGATATCTATAAAAATCTCTATGAACCCTAACGTGATCGAGAATCTCTTCATCGGAGTCAAATGTTCCCCTGAAGAAATTCAAGTTTCCACCGACCTTTTTAAGGAATTTCGAGATGTATTTGCTTGGTCTTATGAAGAAATGCCTGTCATTGATCCATCCATAGTTCAACATGAGATCAAGATGTATGAATACGCCAAACCAGTTCGTCAAAGGCTTTGATCGGTTAATCCTAGGAAAGTAGCAGCCATTAAAGCTAAAGTAGAGAAGCTGCTCAAGGTGGGTTTCATATACCCTGTTCCTCTTATCGATTGGGTTTCTAATCCAATCCTTGTGGATAAAAAGCAAGGAACAATCCGAGTATGCATTGACTTTAGGGACCTAAACAAGGCTTGTCCTAAAGATAATTACCCCACGTCGTTCATTGATCAGATTATTGATGAGTGTGCGGGTAATGAGGTTTTCTCCTTCATGGACAGTTTTTTTGGTTATAATCAAATATCTATTCATCTGGAAGATCAACATAAGACAACTTTTATATGTCCCTGGGGTACCTTTGCATACAGAAATATGCCTTTTTCTCTTAAAAATGATGGAGCTACTTTCCAGCGAGCCATGTCATATGCTTTCCATGACATTAAACATATCATCGAAGCATACTTGGATGATCTAGCTACTCGTTCTCGAAAGAGAACTGATCACCCTAGTTATCTTCGATTGGTTTTCGAGCGATGTCGTTTCTAAAAAATCTGGTTGAATCCCAATAAGTGCGTTTTTTTGGTTACATCTGGTCGGTTAATAGGGTTCATTATGTCAAATGAAGGGATTTGAGTTTATCTCTTCAAGGTATAGGCAATAATTCAGTTGCCTCCCCGTCCTCAATTTGGCAACTTAAAAGTCTTCCAGGGAAGGATAATTTCTTAAGAAGGTTTATAGTGAATTATGCCGAGATCACTAAAGGGTTTATGCATTTGCTACGGAAAGGAGTTCCATTTGTATGGGACAACTTTGCACAGTGGTCATTCGATGCCTTCAAAAAGGCATTAGTCTCTACCCCGCTTTTGAGTCCACCAGATTATGGTAGGGACTTCCTTTTATATCTCACTGCAACAAAATCAACCATATGTATGGTTCTCGTTCAGGAAGATGATGCTCTCACAGAGCATGTGATTTATTATTTGAGTCGAGGTTTGATGGGTCTTGAACTTTGCTATTCTTCTGTTGAGAAGTTGGCCTTGGCAGCTATCCATGTTGTCCAGCGGCTCCATTATTATATCTTGCTACACAAAACTTTTGTCTTAGCAGCAGTCAATCCATTTCAATTTGTCCTTAGTAGGCGAGTGATTGGGGGCAACTATAATCGATCGATAGTCATTTTACAAGAATTTGATCTCGAGTTGTTGTCCACCAAGTCTAAGAAATCCATGGTTTTAGCCGAGTTAATTTCCGAGCTGCCTTGTGGAGAGGATACTATTTATGTGGAAATTTTTCCCAACGAACATTTATTCCTCATCTCTTCACTTGACCGTTGTGTTATAGACATTTTTGGGCACTTCAACCCCAATCACAAATGTCCATAAACTTAGGGCTCTTAAGTCCCTAAAAGTGTTTCTTCACTACCTAAAGGAACAAGGTCAACTGATTACATCATCTCCCAGAAGTTCTCCACTGAAAACTGCTCATAAATGGTCAAAACTGGACCATATTGAAAGCTCAATGCAGAGGGTGCGATGCATATCACCTTCTCAATGTACAGGGTGCGATGCATACTGATTTTCTCCTTTGTAGGGTGCGATGGTCGGGGATGGACAAATGGCAGGGACAAAAATGCGAGGTGGAAGATCATGGAATCTTCCAGAAGCTTCCCCTCTGACACTTGCTACTCCATTTTCGACCAAGGATGAGTAAGAGATCATCATTCTCCAAGTGGAAGCAAGAACTATCAGAGAGAAGACACTAATCAAGATCCCAAAAGATGACTCACCTCTCTGTAGTCATCTATATATGGATCCCTCATCACACAGATCCAGAGGCTGGAATTTTGTATCTTATAGAGAAGTGTTGTTGGTATTCTGGTGTACATTCACAGTGTTGGGTGATCTAGCTTTGCTTGAGGTGAAGAAGGGCTTCTTAGCTAGAGGATGATGCTGGTTCAGAGCACATGGTTGTAATCTTCTTGCTACTTTTCATCTGAATAAAGCTATTCTTGTTTCCTTCCATATTCTTGTGTACTTGTTTATATATGTTTGTATATGGTTAATGCACATCTGATCCTGCATTATTTATGAACTTATATCCTTGTTTCTTGCATAGTAGTATGTTGTTGTGATTCTATAGGTCCTTTTGAAGTTGAGCAGACAAAGAGAAAATGACAAAACTCTATCAAGAAGGAGAGGAAATCGAGTGCAAGGCTCAGGTTGGCCCTCTTGGTTCTCCTCTCATCTATTTTCATAAAAGGAATCAATAGTAGAATTTGATTGTTTGTTTCTAAGATAGCCACCCATCTTAGTGGGAATAGTAGCATTCGTGTGGATACTAATCCCGTATAACAAAATGGCGACTCCACTGGGGAGCGACTAGATTACTCGTTAGCCTATCTATCCTTGTTTCTTTTATAAACATACAGACGGAGCCTGAAGTCAAGCCAGCTAGCCTTCGAACTGCATTTTTCATATAAATGCAAAGTAGATCAATGCTGCTTCAGTCAATCTCCGTGTTTTGTTTATGAATTAAACAATAGATCTGCAAGCAATCTAACTTCCCTAAGTGGTGGCTCTAGTAACCTCTTAGATCACCCCTGCGTTTTTACATACATTGATCTGTACTTATTCAGCTTAAACACCTGAACTAAACTGTAAATTGTGAGTGAAATCTCCTTCAAATTCTCGCACTGTAGCCATCGTACCCTGCCTTCAAGGCAGCCTGTATTCATCGCACTTCCCGAATGGAGTAGGTGCGTTGCATACTGAGTTCACTGTGTAACAGGTGCAATGGTCAGGGAGGATTGATTTTGCCCTCCGACTGTGGATTTTTCTCACTATTTTCAGTCTTATTCAAGAGTTTTTGCTGTCTGTAATCAGTGTACTTCTGTGAATACCCCATTATCTTGCATTATTCTGCCTCCTTAGTGCAAAGAACTATAAACGTTTTTTTATGTATTGTCGTTGTTTTAGTTCTCTTTTGCAAAAAGTAGCATAGTCGAACTATCGTCTCTAGATATGAAAGTGTCGTAGCTGTTGTTTTCAGTTTTAGAAAGAAATTCCATTGTTTCAGATAGTTGATTATACGGTTACTATTGCATAGGATTTGATTTACTAGTTCTAAAGTGTCGAAAAACAATTTCCATTTCAAAATCGCAAAGTGTCTCTCTTGCTTTCACTTCGTTTTGAATTTTTTTTTTTGTTGAGTACAGTCGCTTTAAAAGTAATTCAGTTTTGCACATAGCTTTCTTAGTGTCATTTACGCATTAAGAGAGCTGAAAACCAATACATGCATGTGCATTTGCATTTTGAATACTTGGCTTGATTTAGGACTGTGCATATTAGCGTGTGCTCTGTGAAGTAAAGATGCTTGACTTTCTTCCCTTTAGTAGCTAAGATTTTCATTGTTGAAAGAAGATAAAACGTTTGTTTATCATTTTAGATTGCATTTAGGAATTATACATACATCACGTGGTGAACCTGAAAGGCAAACTGTTAAGCAAAAACAACTTAAAATAAATCCAATGAATCTAACAACGCTTTGGAACTTAACGCACAACATCTAGAGGTCTAGGCTAGAGACATATTCCGATGTCATAAAGCCTGATAACTGTTGCTTTCAATGCTGGTTGGGTGATTCCTCCACTTTGAGACGGCAAGTGCCAGTACCGACTTGTGCTCCCACGTACCATCGCGTATATATTGGGAGACTACAATAGGCTGCATCCTTTATCCTTAGGAAGCCGTGTCTGCCGCCCTATCGATCGTAATGCACCGAACACAACATTCGAGAAGACTCACTGCCATACCGTAAAAAGTATTATGCAGTTCTACGATTGGTTTGGTAATCCTCTCTGCCTAGATCTCCATAGAAGTCCATTTTACTCATTTTCAGACTCCTTAAAGGAAAAGGGCCTCTGAGCGCTTGTCACTTCAAGCTCAATAAAAATTGAAGACGAATAGAGTCATCTTTTGTTTTTTCTCGACTCTTTAAAATTGAAAAAACAAGTTATGTCCAAGCGTCTAAAAATTTATTTTAATCGGAATAATGTCACAAATTCCCCCATTGATATTCAGGTTGAGAAAATGGAGTCTACCAACCAAAGGTTTCCCCTTGGAGGAAATCCTAGTCCCTTCTCCTCTTGGGGAGATGTTGGTGCACCCCATATGGCCACTTTGTCACTTCCAGGGTTGACAATTGGTTTGCCTGTCTGGCTATTCTCTACCTCTGTCGTTCAGAA
>APFE031009200.1:58152-144047 GCA_000404065.3 Pinus taeda
GAACAAGAATATGTTATCCTCCTCAAGCTTGAAAAAAATAAAGAGGTACTGGTTAGCAATGACTGGGGAAAATTGGGAAGAAAACTTTAAGAAACTTTAATGGTGGCAAGTCGCTCTTGAACATGACACTTTCCTTCCACATCCATGCCGGGTTGGGTTGTTCTATTCACTGGTCATCACCATTGGTCCATCACACCATCCATCTTTGGGGTTAACACTACCAATCCATCGTCAGTGTCACCGATATGTTCAAGAGAAGTCATCCAGACAATTCACCTGTGTCTCACCCACTACAATACATTCATGCTTCATTCCTTCATGACCGCCACCCTGAACCCTGTATCGTCAGTTTGTTTTCACTTCCAAAATCATTTGCTTCGTTCCGTGTCGTTGATGTGGGATTCATTAAGGCCCTCCTGCGACGGGTCGCTTCTTGTCGAAATCAACTCATTATCCAAGAAGTTGACTTAGGAACAACCCTTCCAGTACTTTGAAGCTTGCATGCCTCAATGGCAATTTTCTCACTTTTCGCGACAGGTTTGCATCAATGGCCTTTGACCGAGAGGTTTTACGTGGTGTTTGACGCCAAGTCCCTTTTCACACCACGTGAATTGTATTGTAGTACCTTGAGGGTCAATTTCATTATTGGTGGTTCCTCTCACACCTGTTAACGGCTTACATCATTGGCTGGTAATCAGGCGATGTCTTTCCATGTTCGACTCCAGAACATTTTTCACATGGATCGACTTGTACTCTGAGTGAATATTGAACGAGTTTTGAAGACCCTGGATCTAGTTTCATCCATCCGGGTTGCTATATATTCAGGAATTTAAAAACATCTAGTGTACATCATTGCTGAACAGATGATCATCCAAATCAAAGGATGATGTGTCCATATCATCAGTCTGTCACACAGACGATCGTCTGTCCTATGTACATGAAAAATGAATTTATAAAGCTGAGCATGGGAATGCCTGCCTCAGATAGATCATGAAAAAATATTGTCAAAATAATGTATTGTATTGTACCTTATTATAGGTCACCTCCCAGCTTGGAAAAACTTCGGATCCTCATAGTAAAGCATTTCACCCGACATCAAAAAAGATTAACAACCTCATGCTTTAGGGGGCAACTGTTATAGACATTTTTGGGCACTTCAACCCCAATAAAAAATGTCCATAAACTAAGGGCTCCTAAGTCCCTAAAAGTTTTGCTTCGCTGCCTAAAGGAACAAGGTCAACTGATTACATCATCTCCCAGAAGTTCTCCACTGAAAACTACTCATAAATGGTCAAAATTGGACCATACTGAAAGCTCAATGCAGAGAGTGTGATGCATATCACCTTCCCAATGTACACGGTGTGATGCATACTAATTTGCTCCTCTGTAGGGTGCGATGGTCGGGAATGGACAAATGGCAGGGACAAAAATGCGAGGTGGAAGATCATGGAATCTTCCAGAAGCTTCCCCTCTGACACTTGCCACTCCATATTCGACCAAGGATGAGTAAGAGATCATGATTCTCCAAGTGGAAGTAGGAACTATCATAGAGAAGACACTAATCAAGATCCCAAAAGATGACTCACCTCTCTGTAATCATCTATATATGGATCCCTCATCACAGAGATTCAGGGACTGGAATTTTGTATCTTATAGAGAAGTGTTGTTGGTATTCTGGTGTACTTTCATAGTGTTGGGTGATCTAGCTTTGCTTGAGGTGAAGAAGGGCTTCTTAGCTGGAGGATGATGCTGGGTCAGAGCACATGGTTGTAATCTTCTTGCTACTTTTCATCTAAATAAATCTATTCTTGTTTCCTTCCATATTCTTGTGTACTTGTTTATATATGCATGTATATGGTTGATGCACATCTGATCCTGCATTATTTATGAATTTAGATCCTTGTTTCTTGCATAGTAGTAGGTTGTTGTGATTCCGTAGGTTCTTTTGAAGCTGGGCAAACAAAGGAGAAGCGACGAAACTCTATCAAGAAAGAGAGGAAATCAAGCGCAAGACTCAGGTTGGCCCTCTTGGTCCTCTTCTCATCTATTTTCATAAAAGGAATCAATAGTAGACATTGATTGTTTGTTTCTAAGATAGCCACCCATCTTAGTGGGAATAGAAGCATCCGAGTGGACACTATTCCCGTGTAACACGTTGGTATGGAGATATCATTGTCTATCTCCAGACTTCGAAGTTTCCCTCTACTTTCTCTAAGGATGAATGCCGAAAATTACATCACCTGGCTAAAAATTATGTTATCATTGGTGATACATTATATTGTTGAGGGGATGATTCAATCCTTCGATGTTGTTCAACCCTAAAGGAAGCAAAGTCAGTGCTTAATGATTTCCACAGTGGAGCTTGTGGTGGTCATCTTTCAGGGCTTGCTACAACCCAATGTATCTTGTGTGCCGGCTACTTTTGACCTTCGCTCTTCAAATATTGTGTTGAAGCAGTCAAACGCTGTCACCCCTGTCAAAGCTATACTCGAAAGATTTGTGCACATCCAACTCCTCTTTTCCCTGTTGTCACTGTCGGTCCTTTTACTAAGTGGGGTATTGATTTTACAACTTGTAATCCACCTTCAACAGTGAATCACAAGTACATTATCGTGACCGTAGACTATTTCACGAAGTGGGTTGAGGCCATGCCCACTTATAAAAACAACAGTGAAACAATGACATTGTTCCTTTTGATTCAGATTATATCAAGGTTTGGTATCTTGAGAGAGATTGTCACTGACCATGCCAGTCATTTCTAGAATTAACTAATGTCTGAATTGGCTCTCAAATTGGGTTTCTGGTAGGAACATTCGTCTTCTTATTATCCTCAGGCCAATGGACAAGTCGAGGTAGTGAACAAAACCCTTAAGACGATCCTGTAAAGGACAATCGACAAAAATCGGTCCAATTGGCATCTTATGTTGTATCCAGCTCTTTGGGCATACCAAATTCCATCTCTTAAGTTAGCTGTTGAGCTCCTTCCAGAGACTTCTAGTCTCAAAGAGCGCCTCCTTCATTTGGAACATCTTGATGAGTAGCGTCGAGATGCTGCCACAATCAATGGGGCTCATATGAAAAGGGTTAAAACTTAGTACAATAAAGTTGTTCGTCCTCGAGTCTTTTCTGAAGGCAACCTTGTCTTGGTCTATGACCAAGATAAGGACGCCTTGGGGGTAGGCAAGTTCAAGCCTATGTGGTATGGTCCCTTTATAATTAAATGAGTTTTAGAAAAAGGGGCGTATGAGTTAATCGATTTTGAAGGAAACAAGTTGGCGGAGCCCCAAAACAGGCTCTACCTCAAGAAATACTTTGCTTAAGTAGAAACTAGGCAATGGCTTCTTTGTACATTTTGTATATTTGTATATATCTCATCGAGAGTTTTTGATATCGACACTTTTTTGCCTGCTGTGGTAGGTGTTGATGGATGACTTGGTCTATTTTGGATTCACCGATGGTGTTAGTCGGCACACTCAGAACCTCGCTTCCGCAGCTTGGGTACTCTACTATCCAACTGGTCAGTTGATGGTGTCAAGGGGGGTATGCATTGGTCCTGCTTCAAATAATATGGCTGAGGATACTTCCATCATTAGTTTACTATCTGAAGCAATTTCTTATGAAATCAATTCGTTGGTAGTTTATCTTGATTTACAATTAATAGTGTCACAATTGAATAACATTTATCGGATAAGGGATCCAAATTTATATCACCAGTATTTAAGGGTGAGGCTATTGCAAAGATCATTTACTTACATTAATTATTTGCACATTCCAAGATCTCATATTTGGTTAGCTGATTCTATCGCTAATCAAGCATTAGACTGGAACATCAATCATTCATCACAATAAAATAAAGCATCAAAAAGTCAAACTCTATATATATATATATATATATCAAAAAACATCTCGAATACATAAGTGTGTCCAAAATAATATACAAAATTGGGACTCAAATGCCCATAATCATGTCCAGTACAACTAATGCCCCAGCTCAGGATGAGTGGCTAAGTAAGCAACTACTGCGTTGGCCACACACCTAAGAGTGCGAACCTAGTCTCATGGCATGCCAACCACATGACGCTGCACATATATAGGGAGATCCTCTACAGCCTCCATCAGTACTTGGTGAGTTAGTCTCACCAAGTGCCGCTGAATTGTGTGTAGAAGTCGCTCTATGTCTGCAACCGCCTCTTCGGCCCCTCGATCGCGACATCCATGTCGCGGGAACCCATCTGTTCGCACCAGCTCAATATTTAGAACATGATCATCATATTAGTCATTTAAATCCTATCAAAAATATTTTTCAAAATTCATTATTATATTTGAAAAATCACAAAAAAATTCATAAAATAAAAAACACTTACCTATGACACCCCATGTTGCAGTCGGTGGTAATACTAGATCAGGATCTCCTCGGAAGTCCAACCCAACATAAGGGTAGTCATCTATGGCGATGATCTGTTGCTCCCACCAGGAGAAGAAGTCATTATCAAATGCAGTCCATGGGATGTCCCCACTTCCTAGACATTTCATAAAGTCAGTCCACCTACCCATTCGTGGATCTCGTGGGGTGCTGATCGAAACCGGTACTCTAGGATGAAGAGTAGGGACCCTCTCAAAGAAAAAAGAGCACAAGATAGTTCCATATCAGAATTTTTTGGTCTGTCCCTTCTTGATAGAAGTAAGCTGGCTTTTCAGGTTTGCAAGAAGAGGAGTGCACCAATCAAAGACAGTGATGAGGCAGTCTACTGCCAAGCTCATGGTTAGCCGTGATGCCTAGTGCAAAGAAGTTGATCTGTTCACTCTACCTATGGTGAACATGATTATCCTCAATGATAAACTCTCCACATGTTTGATTGGAATTTGACTTCCAATATTTTCTAATATAGTCCTCGATCGAGAGACTGCCTCGTGACTTTCCCGTGTAATGCACTACCTCTCCCCTCCAGGAAAGGCCTATGATGAAATAAATGTCTTCAACCTCTATCTTGAGAGGCATATGGTCAATCATAAACGAGTCATCCTCAATACTCTAGTAGTGAATGAGAATTTCGAGTAAGCGAGTGTTTTCTTTCATATTTGGCATTTTAAAGAACTTTAGCAAACCACATCCCTGTAAGGCATCCAAAGCATTAGGATCATTCATAACCTCATCATCCACTAAGGTATGCTCTATTTCTCTCCAAGTGACTGGCATCCTGAAGAAAAAATGAATTTAGACCGTTAGTTTTTTTGTTTGAAGTTTTCGCGGCATATACACGGGTCCATTTTACACATAGTTGTGTGTAGGGCCTACGTATACGCGGGTTTCATATATCCAACCCAAGTATACGCTGCGACGAAATTTTTGACAAAAATTCAATTGTAAAACTTAAACTAAAATTTCTAAAACTAGTCACAATTGAATGCAAGACAAGTTTAAGGGTTACCTAATGATTTTGGAAGGATCTGAATGGTTGAATTTGGCATATGGAAAAGTTTGATCCTTTTGCTCCACTCCTTTACTCTCAAAATCAAATGGTGAAAATGGTGAGTCCAAAAACTATTTTATAGGCTTTGAAAATGCAAAAAAATTTCAAAACTTGATTTTATTTTGTCTCATGTAACTTTTAACTTGGGAGCTTGGAATGTCGAGAATGGTTTGACTTTTAGGACATTTTGGACACTTTTTCGACAGTTTCGAGACGGTTCCATGACTGCTGACCCGTCATGGCAAGTATCATTTCTCACTGGCATATAGGTTAGGGAAGCCATTTTTCCGTTGCATTATGCACACTAGCATCCATTTGTTGATACACTTGCCATAGGGTCGATCCCATCGTGTTATGGGTCGTAGACCACCTTCACTCGCCGATTTTTAAATCATGACACGATGGTAGAGCCATCCTTTTCATGCGCATCGCATTTAGCACCTCACTGACATTTGTTGCCCATGCTGCTTCGATCTAAGTAGGCTTGGGAGTCCTCTATAGTCCCGCCATGACTTATGCGATGAAGACTCATTCCTCTTTGCTTCTTCACTTCATTCTGGCCTTATACCCTAGAGGCTCCTTTGTGTTGGGTTGTACTATTGCATTGCATTTTGACCATTTGCACCTTTTGGCGTTGAGCTGGCTTCACTTGGACTCGTGTTTAAGCCAATTTTTGACCATGACAACTACAAAATCAAACTTGCATGCCCATGACCCGTGGAAGGAGCACACCTTTGAGTGTCCTTGACCAGTTTTCACCTACCTGCATTAAGCATAGGATTGTTGCACTCCCAAGAACTAGATCATCTGTTTCACCGGCACTTGTTCTTTTCACTATACTATAACATTCTTTTATTCTTTTTCCATCTTAAATAAAAAGACAAAAAAATTATATATTCCAAAAAAGAGCGGGAACAGGAGAATATTTCCATTTATTGTTGGCAACGAGAGTCAGTTGTGTCACCCTTGAACAAAGCACTCAAAACAAAGTCTCCTCCATTTGGGCAGGATTTAGTTTGACTTAGGTATGCCTTAACCTTGTTATTGAGTCAGTTCTCCCCCGATTGGTTATCTCTTCCAATCATATGGACGGTTCGTTCGTGCCTCTTGCACAACGAACTTATACAAAGTCATCATATGCTATCACATAGTCACATTGAGTCGTGCTTTTGTTCAAGGGAGGTTAGCTTGTGTCAGCCTTTCTGTGGTGTCTCTTGACTCATTTTTCAATCGACCATCCCTATTTGTTAGTGTCTTGTCTATCATTACATCGGTTAAATGGGTCCTTTACTTGTGCCAGTTTGAGAAGGTCTCCGTTGACTTCTTGCTGGCGGGTCTTGTCCTTATCGACGACGACATCTTTCTCTAAGGATTGGCCTAGAGCTGCACCCTGGCCCTATTTTCATTATTGATAGGTCACCTTGTGCTCAACATTGATTAGTATCATGGGTCTTTGACTAAGTGGTTTCCCTTATGTTCGACATCAGCCTAAACTATCACACATTGTGATTCATGCAGTACCTTGGTTTCCATTTGACCCTATTGGTGGATACCTCGCCTCTATGTCAACTTTCATTATTGGTTGGTTCAAAGGGTTTCTTTCATGCACTAGCCACATCTTGTGTATGTTGGAAACGTGCTTCGGCTAGGTTACTACATCTTTTTTTGTTCGATTCCCTCCACATTATTGGCCTACGGGTTACACTCTTGCTAGATTGATGAAGGATGCCTTAATGCCTTCCTTCTAGCAGATCTTTCCCTATGGACTACGACTCATTGCTCTGGGGCAGAGATCTAGAGTCCATTTGGAAGTACCTTGGGTTTGTAGTCATTAGTGGCAGATCCTTCTCTATCGATAGTGGGAAACCATCATTGTCTCTTAATTGATAGATTCTTACAAGTGTTCGACTCCAACTCATCTATTCACACTTGTTAGATTGTACTGGGTACCTTGATGTTCATTATCATTATCGGTGAGTAGTCTCGCGTTTGTTAATGGTATACATCAATGATCGGTAATCAAACAATTTCTCACATGGTCGACTTCAAATCAATTATTCCCTGGTGTAGAAATGTACCACAACAGTCGGTGAAGACCTCAGGTTGCATCAACATTCATTAGTTCACTTGACAGTTGCTCCTGTTGCTGCTAGTTGATACCACTCCACCTTATATGTTGCAGTCATTCATGGTGACATTCTATATGCTGGCACCTGAGTTTACAGTGTAGTGCCATCTTACTCCATCATGTTCATTTGGTACTTTTTGGGATTAGTCTTTGATATCAGTGATCCACTTCATCCTTCAGCATCATTGACATTTTTATATCTGATATTTAGAAATGTACTTGTTTGATCATGATCAGATGATCCATCATGTATTTTCGAGTGTTTATACTTGTATAATTAGTGGATCCACTTGTACTTGATATGTGGACATGCTTTACTTTCTCTGAGCATGGGTATGCCCACCTCAGACAGTGTTTCTTTCTTATCTCCTTTTGTGGCTTGGTAGGTTGAGCGCTGGTGAAGTCCTTCTCAGTTTTTGACAGACTTCCTTTCCATGCACTTGCTTAATACATTTTGGCCATCATGTACCCCTTCTGACCTCATATATTAGGGGGCATCTGTTATAGCTCCAAATCTCACTCTTGATGTTTGCGGTAACCCCTCCTTCCAAACCTAGTCCAAATATTTAAAAAACAATGTTTTACTCCCTCTATGCGACATTGCCTTGAGCTAAACGCATGTGTACATGGGTCTGTGTGTACCCAACCCGCGTATATGTCTTAAAACACTTATCTCCTTAATTTTGGGTAGAGATCACGGGTTTTACCTGTTGATTACCTATTAGTGCCCATGGCCCAACTGTTCCCAACAAATTCCCAACTAAAAAACTACTTTGGGAGAAGTATAAAAGGCTTCAATCAGAAGGCCTAAGGAGGAGAAGATAGAGAGAAATATCACTCTACTAAGATTATCCCTGACCAAGTGTGAAGATCCCTGTGCTTCTGGCACTTCCCCCATTACAGGAAACCCTTGTTTCCTTGTGTTATGATGTCTTTATACTACTTGAGATTTCTTGGAGTAAGTCATGGAAGGAGTTTGTTGAAGGCTTGAGACTGGACGAATCTGGAGGACGGTTCCGCTTGGAGCCTACGAAAGGAAGACTCAAGTGAAATCATTCCTTTCTGTACTTTAGTCATCTGTAATAAAAGAAACACTTGTCTTGTTCCTGACATAAATCTTCTTCATGTTTATGATATCAATGTTATGATTCTCATATGAATGGTTGTTTTAATTGTATAACTAACTACCTTTCAATATGATATGAAGATGATTTATTTATGATGCTTGGTCAATATGCTGCTATACTTTCTGGAATTTATTGTTTTGCAGGTTGAAGGACTAAAATGAACTCCAAGAGGGTTTGGACCTTGGCTGGATCTTCCCAAACGAAGGACCCCCAGGTGCACCTCTCTTCATGTAGTTTTCTTATATTAGCATCATGGTTGTGTGGAATGTGTGTTTTTCTTTGTAGATAACCTTCGATATGCTAGGGTATTAACCCAAGACCCTAGGGGAATTTATCCCTTAATAGATAGGAAGGCTAGAATCATTGGTCACGGAAAAGTAAAGTTGAAGTTGCAAGGTGGAAGGGTTAGAACAGTTACGGGTGTTCTGCATATTCCTGCATTGGCTAAAAATCTTATTTCTGTAATCAAGTTGGATGATGCAGGTGTAAAAATAGTGTTCGAGAAGGATACCTGCAAGATGGTTCGGGGAGCATTGGTACTAATGCGGGGAGTTCAAATTGGAACTTTGTACAAGATGCAAGGTAGCACGGTTGTTGATGGGTGCAATAGTTTTGCGGTTCTTGAAAGTGGAGTAGAAAATCTAGTGGTTTCTGGGGAGAAGACCATGTTGTGGCATCAAAGGCTTGGACATATTGGAGAGAAGGGTCTTCGAATACTTCATGGTAAAGGTATGGTAAAAGGTATGAGTAATAGCTATCTGGATTTTGATTTCTATGAAAATTGTGTATATGGGAAGCATAATCGGGTGAGTTTCCCATCTGGTGGTAAGAGGGCGAAACATATATTAGAGCTTGTGCATAGTGATGTGTTTGGAACTGTGAAGGTTCCATCACTGGATAAGTCTGTGTACTATGTATCATTTATAGATGACTTCTCAAGGAATACATGGATATATTTCCTTCAGAAGAAATCTGAAGTCTTTGAGAGGTTTAAAGAATTCAAGGATCTGGTGGAAAACCAAACAGAGAAGAAGATAAAGGTGCTGAGGACAGATAACGATGGAGAGTTTTGTAGTAAGGAATTTGAAGAATTCTGTAAGTGTGGCATAGCACGGCAGAAGACTACTCCATATACACCTTAGAAAAATGGAGTTGCAAAAAGAATGAACAAGAAGTTGATGGAAAGGGCAAGAAACATGCTCAGTGGTGCCGAGTTAGGATAGGAATTCTGGGCAGAGGCAGTGGATACTGCATGTTACCTGGTCAACAGGTCACCTTCATCAGTGTTGGATGATAAGACTCCACAAGAGGTATGGAATGGTAAGAAACCCTCTCTTTCACATCTAAGGGTATTTGGATGTGATGCATATGTACATGTTCAAAAGGAGAAACAAACCAAGTTGGATAGTAAATCTAAAAAGTGCATCTTTATTGGGTATAAGGATGGTTTAAAGGGTTATAAGCTTTGGAAACCCGTATCAAGGAAGGTTGTGTGCAGCTGAGATGTGGTGTTCAGAGAGGTAAAAGATGTTATTAAACATGAAGTCCAACCAAATGAACTTGAGAAGATAGATTTTGAGCTAAAGGAGGAAGAATCAAACTCTATAGCAAAGGAGGAATCAGAAGATGAAGAGCCACAAACTCTGGTTGTAAGAAGATCAATTCAACAAAGAGGCAGCGAGAAAGGTATAGTCAATCTACTTTCTATTCAAATTTTTCTTTATCTATTACTGATGATGATCCCAGAACTGTGAAGGAAGCAGTAGATTCAGAGGATGGAAAACTTTGGAAAGAGGCCATGGTTGATGAAATGGCATCTTCGCACAAAAATGAGGCTTGGGATATGGTGGAGTTGCTGGCTGGAAGGCAACCCATTGGAAGCAAATGGGTGTTCAAGAAGGAGACAAATGCAGAAGGAAAAGTGGAGAAATACAAATCTTGGTTGGTAGCAAAAGGTTATTCCCAGGTTTCGGGAATTGATTTTGGTGATATTTTTTCTCTTGTTGCCAAGGTAACTTCTATTAGATTACTTTTATCTATTGCTACTGCTTTTGATTTTGAGGTAGAACATATGGATGTGAAGACAACTTTTCTTCATGAGGATCTGGAAGAGGAGATCTACATGAAGCAACCTAAAGGCTTTGTGGTGAAGGCTAAGAAAGAATTGCTATGTAAGTTAAAGAAGTCTCTATATGGGTTAAAACAGTCACCAAGGATGTTGTATCAGAAATTTGATACATTTATATGGGGACTTGGCTTCACCAGAAGCAAAGCAGATCACTGTGTGTATTTTAAATTAATTGGTGATCATGTTATTTATCTGGTCTTGTATGTGGATGATATGTTGTTGGTTGGAAATGACAAAGAAAATATCCAGGATTTGAAGACCCAATTGTCCTCCAAATTCTACATGAAAGATATTGGTGCTACAAAATATTTTTTTGGCATGGAAATTAAAAGAGATTGGGAAAATAGAAACCTCTGGTTAAACCAGAGGAAGTATGTTGAGACAAAAATGTAGAGGTTTAATATGCAAGATAGTAAACCGGTGAAGGTTCCTATTCCTGTAGGTGTGAGGTTATCTGTTGAATAGTGTCCCAAGATACAAGAAGAGAAAGAGAACATGTCTCGTGTTCCATATGAAAGTGCAGTCGGTAGCTTGATGTATGCAATGGTCTATACTAGACCAGACATTGCACATGCAGTGGGAGTATTGAGCAGGTTTATGTCAAAACTAGGGAAGGAGAATTGGACAGCAGTGAAGCGAGTTTTCAAGTATTTTCATGGCACTATTGATTATGGTTTGTGCTACCAAGGAAGATCAGGATTGGACAGAATGTTGGATATTCATGGCTTTGTTGATGTAGACTGGGCAGAAAATCTGGATAAGAGAAGATCTACAAGTGGGTATGCGTTTAACCTATTTTGAGGTGTAGTCAGGTCGATGAGTAAGAAACAATCTGTAGTGGCCCTATCAACTACAGAGGCAGAATATATGGCAGCCACTCATGCAAGCAAGGAAGTATTTTGGTTGCAGAGATTGTGTTCAAGTATGGGGTTAGTACAGGGAGCTATAAGGATAGACTGTGACAACCAAAGTGAAATTTTCTTGGTAAAGAACCCTGCATATCATTCAAAGACAAAGCACATTGATGTTCAGTATCACTTTGTGAGGGATATGATAGAAAAAAAAAAGGTGTTGCTGGTAAAGGTGGATATTTTGAAGAATACTATAGATGCATTGACAAAATCTATGAGCTCTGAGAAGTTCTCTTGGTGTAGAGAGACAATGGGAATTTCAAGGCTCGAAAAATGACTAAGCTCTCTTGTGTCCCCCTATGGAAAGAAAACAACAAGTTGGAGAATGTTGGGTTGTGTTATATTATTTCCACAACTAGCCCACGTAGTTAACAGGGGGTTAGAGGGGGGGCAGAGCTCCCATTTGTTGCGCCAATTGTGTAGTGGGGGGGAGTCACAGGGGGTTTGAGGTGTACCCATAACCCCACTTTATGGGGTCTAAGGCAGCGCCTTAGAAAATTTTGGTTTTGGACCCTATGTTAGGTTGGGTGGACCCACCTATGGCTTTGTGCATGATTTTTGCACATGTTTTTTGGACACGATGATTTTCATTCCATGGTATTGGCTGCTTCGGTATGTATAAATATGTATTGTAACATTGAAAGGAACATAATGAAAGATCACGCTAGTAGTCCTGGTTTTTGGATCCAGGGGAAAATCTCTGTGTATACGTGTTTTATGTGTTATTCTCTCACATTGTTTATTTTTTGTGTTTTAGAATTCATATGTAGGGAATTTCTGTACGGGGTTAAAACCTACAATGAGTTTGGCCAACCCCTCACCTTTAATTAACTTTGTAGGTTTTATCTCTATATCATATTCTAAAATAGTAGCTATCCATTTTCCTCTTTTGCCATCAACTCCATATTGTGTCAGGATGTCTTTGACTACAACATTGGGAACATAAGCTATTACGTGAGAATATAATATATACACTCTGAAATCCTTAATAGCTTTTACAAAAGAAAAAGCTTGTTTCTCCATTATGTTATACTTTAATGAGGCATTTCTAGGAGCTTTACTAAAAAAGGCTATCGGTTTTTCATATCCTTGATCATCCTTTTGTAGTAAAACTACAGTTATGGTGTGTTCTGATGCAAATGTAAAAATCATGAAATCTCTTTCAAATTTTAGGCTTGTAAGGACTAGTGTTCGAGTTAAGGCTAATTTTATTTCTTTGAATGATTGTTTAGCCTCTACTGTCCACTTAATATTCAAATCTTTTTTTAACATATTATTCAATGATCTAATTAGTTCAGCTAAATTAGAGATGAATCTTCTTAAAAAAATTATTTTTCCTAAAAATGCCTGATGTTCTTTAATGTTTCTTTGGTGAGGTATTTTCAAGAATTGCTTCAATCCTAGTTGGGTCAATCCAGATTCCATCTTTAGAGATAATTTTGCCTAAAAATTTTCCTTCTTCCAACCCAAATAAAGATTTCTTTAGGTTCAGTGAGATGCCATATTTTTTGCATTTAAGAAATACTAGCCTGAGATGATCTAGGTGTTGTTGATCTGACTAAGAAAAAACTATAATATCATCAAGGTATATAACTAGGAATTCATGGATTTCCTTTGCAAAGGCAATATCCATTGCCCTTTGAAAGGTGCCCCCTGCAATTTTCAATCGAAAAGGAATTTTGACATACATGAAGGTACCCCATGGGGTTGTGAATGCAGTTTTTTCTTGGTCATCAATATGGACTAAAATTTGGTTGCAACCCGAGAATCCATCTAAAAGTGAAATCCTTATAGAACCTACTACTATTTGCAGTATGTGATCCATTTTAGGTAAGGGATAGTTGTCTTTGAGTGAGACATTGTTCAAATTTCTAAGGTCAACACACAATCTGATTTCTCCTGTTTACTTTCTTGTAGGGACAAGATTAGATAGCCAATCTGAAAATATAATGGGGGCAATGATTCTTGATTCATACATTTGTTTGATCTCTTTTTCGATGGAAGGTAATAAAACATGATTCATTCTTCTTAGTTTTTGTCTAAAAGGTTTATGATCTTCTTTCAAAGGAATGTATAATACTGCTATCATAAGATTTTAAGTCCTCATAACTCCACACAAAAATATCCTGGAATTCTTTCATTGGCTCAATATATCTCAACTTTTCATCAAGGGGTAATGATCTAGACAATTTTATCATCTTAGCATTCTCTTGAGTTCCTACGTTTCATTCCTCAATATTTGCTTTCAAAGGCTCCATCTTAGGATTTTTGGGAATATCATTTGAGTCGAATAAGTCCTCAAAGGGAGTTAATCCTTTGGGCAAGAAATTATCTTTGAGGATGATGACTTCAGTTTCATCATCAATTATTTCATCAATTTCCATTTGTTTTAAATCTTGAATATCCTTTTTTCTGAATTTTGTAGGGTGAAGCATGTTTATTGATTTTTCATCTTTTTTTTTGTGAATCTTGTAGGGTGAAGCATGTTTATTGAGTTTTCTTCCAATTTGTTAATGTCTAATTCATTAATGTGATCAAAATCTGAAACTATGTCTACATCTATATTAATGTTAGCAAATTCTTCATCTAAAGTTAAAAATTTATTGATTTGCTAATCATTCTCAAATACTTACCAGTTCTTTAAATTGTCAAGAATTGCAGGTCTATGCCTGACCTCAGTAGTGTACTGATGATTAGGCTCGAAAGGCAACTTACAAGTACTAGCTAAGTTGTGAGCCTGCATGTTAGTTTTTCTAGGTATAACAGCAAGTTTGGTTTCTAAAAAGATATTTAGTATTTCTATGATTGTTCCTCTATAAACTCCTAACCTAAGATCCTTAGTCATTTAAATAGCTTTAATTTGTTTGATCACTAACTCAGAATCTCCCATGATTGATACTCGGATTGCTCCTAATCTTTTAACCAGTTTTAGTCCTAATAGAAGTGCTTCATACTCAGCTATGTTGTTTGTACATTTTAAATTTAACCTGTAGGCATGAGCTTCTGCATGATCATTCTATAAATTGTAAACTCATATGCCTGCTCCTTCACCTAGCTTGTTTACTGAACCATCAAATTCCAGATGCCATAGGATTTCATGTTCATAATTTTCATTTGGGGTAGTGGAATCTTTCATAGCTAAGGCATCTAGATTTCCTTTGTCATCTAATATCTCTTGAATTTGGATAGTTGGCTTTTCTTTTAAAATTTCTTTTGGTTCTTCTGCTATACAATTTGGTGTATCTCCTAGATTAGTTTATGCATTATAGAGAATAAAGGAATCCATATCAGAATGCACTGAGTAAATAGGAAAGTTTTAAGGTCTCTCCTGACTACTCACTACATACTTCATTAAATTTTCTCTATATAGCTTCTTTGGTTGTCCAAAAACAAATATGTAGCGTATGACATGTCTAATTGTAGAGACCCCTGAAGTTTGGCACCCCAGGATTTGGACAACAACATGGCATACTTGGGTGGAAAGTCTGCTACCACTATGTCCATGAGTATGGGTATTGAACCAAAGAAACACATAAATCCTTTATAAGCCATAAACACTTCACTTGACTCAAATCAAAGGAGAATAAATCCCTATAAGGTCTAGTGATGTCTAAGTTAAGTTTCTCCATAACAGATTTGGGCATGAGACTGTGTGAAGCACCAGAGTCGAACATGGAATTATGAAAAATCTTGTCATGGATGTTAAGACTGACATAGAAGGGTGGTATCCCTCCTTCCATTGGTTTCCCATTTACTTCAGGGCCAAAAATCAACTCAGGCTAGTCATCAAAGAGATTTACAAAATCTTCAGTTTCAATGATATTTTAATGATTTGCTTATCTGAGACCTATAAGTGTCATTTTTTACCAGTTCTGTCAAAGGAAATGAAATTTTGAGTTTGGAAACCTCAGCCCTCAGATAAAAGGGCAGAATTACTTTGTCTTTTTGAACTTTTAGATTTCTGGTAGTAGTGTTTTCTATGTTTTCTTTTCTTTCAGGATTTGGGACATTCTTTGCTAATTTTTATAACACGATCTTTGGAGATTACTCCACCATTTCCTTGGAGGGAAGAGAAGTGGAAGGTTGTTCATTATTGGGCTCATTATTAGACACATGTTCTATGGTGGGGCTGGAAGGATTCTGATTTGATCTAGATAAGATTCAAAGGGTTTTGGTTACTGGAGCTGTTTTGTCAGATTGGTTAGGAGTTGTTTTCTGATTTTATTCTGGAGCATCAGTTTTTCTTCTCCTTCTTAAATTATACTGCTTATATACCTAGAAAATAGTAGAATCATACCCCTATTTAAAGTTGAATGATTCTCCTGTTTGGGTTTGGAATTGTTGGAGCATGTATGATTCTTGATCATCCTGAGTCAGGAAAACATTTTTTTCATCATTTAGACCCATTAAATTTATCTGAGTATCTTCTACAAGATCTTCTAAATGTGAGGCTTCTGCATAGTTTTCTTGGAAAGGTGGTTTGATGTTTTGGTCAGAAATATTCTTTCCGACATTTTGGTTCTGATTTTTTCTAAAGTTAGGATTTCTCACTAGATTAGCCTGTTGGCCATCCCAAGGATATTTCCCTTCAATAGCTTCAACTCTGTCTAATAATCTATCCATTCCTTTAACTATATCATCCATCTTTTGTTCAAAGGGTGTATTCTCTTCTTTTGCAGGTATTCTTCTCTCGTTCCTAGCTTTGGCTCTTTTGGAAAGTAGGTTAGCCTCAACACTTACTGCCACAGTCTGCATTTCTTCCAGAGTGGGGGGATTCCTCTCTCTTAACTGGAAATCCATATCTGAATCAAATCCATCAGGAAATTTGATCAGGGCTAAACTAGGTGAGGGTCTAAGGTCAAGTGAAATGGCACTATAAACACTATTGAACGTAGTGCAATAGTCCTTAACGGTTTCATGAGGTCCCCGCTTAAGGTTCTCATATTCAGATAAAATCTGCAGGGGGTCCAAACCAAGTTCTAACTTCCCTAGTCAGACTTTGAACAAAAATTCTCATTTGAATGTCAACTGTGTCAATTTCATATATCTCAAAATAGCCAGTCATTTTCTTAGTGTGTTGTTGAGCTGTGTAGGTTCTAGTGCCATCAAAAGTAGTAATTTTACTCTAATAGTCCTTAGGCGTGGAACCTAGGGGAGTAGGCATCACAATGGGAGCATATCTACTGGCCATGATTCTAGGTTGGGTAGTAGTATGAACGGGAGTTGGGGTAACAGGATGTGTTTGGGTTGAGGAGGAAGAACTAGAGGACTGGTGGGTTGTTGAGTGATGATTGGTGGGGGAGGAAGTGAAGTGATGAAGGGAGGGGTGGAGTGAATTTTAGAAGAGTGGGGAAATAATGATGAACTAGTAGAAAGTTATGTAGTTTCAGAAAGTTTAGGTGTTCTATCGGTGATAAGAGATGACTAAGTGGAATCCTGCAGATGTCAATCAATTGACAAATTAGCTCATTGAGTTTCAAGTTCTCTGATGAATTCTAGATATTGGACTAGGTCCAATAGTTCACTGTTAGATGTGGTTCTAAAAAGAGAGAGTTCATAACGTTTGCTAAAAGGAAGATCTTCTAGGAAAATCCACTCAACATGACATGATTGTGATCTGTAAAAAAGTCTGGGGCTAAATGAACTTTCTTATCTTCTAAGGATTCTCAGAATTAGGTTGGGATTTTCGAACATAGGGGGAGGATTTGGATCAGGGTTAGCCTTGGGGTAATGAGTTCTCCCTAAAGCCAGATTTTAAGTCTTTTAAATGCTATTCTTTTATGGATTTTCAAAATAATTTCTAACAATCCTTTAAGATACTTTAAATTAAACTTTTAGGTTTCCCAAAGGTTTATTTCAACTCAGGATTTGTTCTCCCCAGTATGGTTGCCACTATGTTATCACACAAATTTTCCTTAGAAGTTATCAAAAGAAGGAAAGGATCTAAGGTAACCACAAACCAATATTTTAAGTATAGATTCTAGCCAATCTACACTCAGAGAGGGCTCTCTCTTTATGATTTAGCTATGTTTGAAAAGATTTTAGGCTAGCTATTAATTTTCAGTGAGGTTGTTTTGTTAGAGAGTGGTGGAGTTTTGAAATAAATGGGCAAGCTAGGCTTTTAGGCCATTGGGCTATGGAGTTAATTAGGGATAATTTACTGGATCAAGTCAAATTGCTAAGTTATGAGTTCAACAGGCAGGGTAACAGAATAAAAACAAACTTTGGGACTTGAATGGGTGATATTTCTGCTCAAAACTAGATGGCAATCAATAATCCTCAAGTCAAGATTAGAAAGATTAAAGGAAGATATGTCAGCTAGCGGAAGGCAATTAAAAATCCTATATCAGGGACTTATGAGAAAAACTATGGGGATAGAGGAGCAACTAAGAATTCCTTTATCGAGATAGTTTAGAAGAAAACATGAAAATGGTAAATTGTTGATAGCAATGAGAAATAAAGATAATTCTGATACACTTTGACTATTTTACCATTTAGATTTAGGATGCATGAAACATTGAAACATATAGAAAACACATAAAATCACAAGGACATAATACTTATTTGTGATAAGGCTACATGAGAATCTAATGAAATGTCCTCAACTTTCATTCCTTTTCCAACAAAAATTCAAGTTTGATTACAAAAGCTTTATCAGTTTGATAGCATAGGTTTATAGAGATGTTATAGAATCCATGCAAAATACTCAAAATGGAGAAGTATTTATACTAATTCTAAACTGAAATATCTTGAAAAAATATCGAGATTGATTTCACAAATATCTTCAACTGTTTTACATTAATAGAACTTAAATAAAGAACATTCAAAACTAATGAATCTATTTGGCACTATTTTTATGTATTTATGGTGACAAAGAAGAGAAATTCAAAGTTGATAGCAACCCTTACGTGATGATGAGGCATCCCAGTCACTAACTACATCCTTCCTTTGTGCATTCTGCCCTAGAAATTCTGCAAACTTAGGGTCCAATGATATGCTTGTATATCTCAATTTGAGCCATATATATAAAATATGAAGAGGTTATTGTAGATAAGAATGTTTTTGAGATAAACTTCTCTCATTTTCCCAAAATTCAACTCCATATGTTCACAATATTCTCTGCAAAAAGATGTCAAAAACAGGGCTTTGCACAAAATAAAAAATAGGTTGTGAATATATGCACTTATCTCATTTTCGGTAACACCTATGTAAAATGTGAGATAGGTTTTTGTACAATGGCCTGTTAGGAACAAAAACATCCTCCAATTTCTCAAAATACTTCTTGGATTGGCCAAAATAGTTTCTGCAAAACTATGACTTAAACAGGAAATTTCTTAAGAATGTACCATTTATGCTCTGATTTCATCTTTTAACCTTAAATTTCTTCTAGCTGTTTTTCACTTTTACTTTAGATAAACTTCATTATTGCCGGTGAGAGTGTTTTCATCTCTTTCTAACCCTTATTGCACCCAAGTTTACTTTTACTGTTTTACTTTTACAGTTTCGTTTTTTCATTTGTGTTCACTTTGACATGAATTTGTATGCTCTGTAATTGTTTTCCCTGTTGTTTATCTTCATGATACCTGATTTACTTGACTTGGCCTTCAATCTGATACTTTTTAACCCTGATACACTTTGATTGTTATTTACTATGTCCTTTTACCTTCACTATATATTTTAGGTTTTTTATTGTCGATTTCAACAGTAAATCATTTAATTTCATGTTTCCTTTGCTTGTCCTTTAACTTTATGTTTTATTTTCCATCTCTGTTTAAATGGATTTGGTAACAATCTTGGATTAAATAGGTCTTATGACTAGTATTAAGACTATTTATCCAAGGTCTTGGTCTTTTGATCGCCTGTAAAACAAAAAAAACTGTTAGGAAAATGTTGGGTTGACAGGGAGGGTCATTAATGGATTTATCAAGCTTTACAAGTCTATGGAGTGAGTCCAAAATGATTTCGGGAAGTAAACCATGCTTGAATTGGTTAGCAGAGGCTTTAGGTGGAGCAGAAGGGTTTCATAAGTTTACATAGTAGAATGGGCAAAGGGTGAGAAAACCTGGGTTCTTGGTGTTTGAATCTTTAACGAGAAAACATTTAATATATGGTGCGAACTGAATAGTAGACGGTTTGTCACGTAGCGTGTGAGTGGTAAGCAACTTATTTCACACAAATTTTGGGTGCTTGGCAGTATTGTGGGAGGTCTCTGCGATGCCACAAATTGAATGAATTGTATCATCGTCGAAAATTCAAAATAGCTTGTTAACGTTCGACGATGATACAAGTCATTCAATTTGTGGCATCGCAGAGACTGTCGGGTGGTTAACATTCGACAAAAAGGCTTGCGCGATATGAGTGAGAGTCATTGGATGCAGGAAGGCAGATGGAATAGAAGTCGGCAATGGAAAGTGTTAGGGAGTTAATGGAGGGGGCCTGATGACATAATCAAGATAATTAAATGACTTCAATTATATCAAGGAGGATGATATTGGTGGAGAGGTTATTAATGAATCCCTTTTTAATAAGTCGGGGATTTTGGCTCTTAACTAATTGTGGTTCGATTAATTAATCCAACTTAATTAACTTTATTATGGTTTATTTTTCAAACCATCGGGACGGGATATTTATTTATTTTTGAATTTTTGTTAATAATATGGGAAAAGGTAATTTGTTTCAGGAGTTAAATAAATAATAAGAATCAAAAGTTAATATGACCATGGGAAAAGAAAAATGCGCTAAGTAAATGTTTCCGAAAAATTCATTCATCACCCAACATTATGACTTAGGCTAAAATGTATTTGGGGGGTTTTTATGAAGAACCATTTATTTTTCCTAATTAAAAGAGTGGTTTTACCCCCGGAAAAGGATTTGAAGGGAATGAATGAATTATGAAGGGGGTGAATTTTGATGAAGGGGATTTAGCACTTAGGCATTATAAGTTATTGGGTCGAGGGTCTGGTCCCTCCAAAAGTTATAGAAATGATCTGAGCCTCTTTAACTTTCAGGTTCTTGGTGCCTTTATTACTTATGGGAAATTAGTAAAATTTAGGGGAAAAATGAGTGAGGAGGTTAATTAGTTTGACTTTTGTCTATGATGTAAATGTCTTCATTGTCATCCATATCTTTAAGTGCTTTTGATGATGAAAGTATATGACTTGATATCTGGATAATCATTCACCATACATAATTCTACAACCATTCATCTACTTACTCTACCTACTTATCCTACCATTTTCTCTTCTTTTATTAGGGTGCACTTAAACTGGCAAACCCTTATCAAAACCTTTTATTTTCTTTTCTTTTACAATGGTATTCTAACTAAGTCTATCCTTATTACATCCAAGGGCTTAGATTAAACTATTAAGCATCCTTTGGTCAGATTTTATTCTCTATCTCTAAGCATGAAATTCAAAACATGGAATAATCAAGATTAAACTATTTGGTTACCATGGATTGTGGCATAAGTAACAAGTTGCACATAATCATTATTATGCATAAAAGCAAACATAGTAGTGGAATTTTAGCTAGCACACTTTCATGGTCTTTTTATTTTTCTTGGGGTTCATTTTTTATTTTTTCTGACCTTCTCATTCTTTTTGTCCTTTTATTCTTTTTCTAGGATATACCCTCTTTTCATTTTTTAATATTTATTTTTTTACAAATATGGAAAACATTTTCAATAAGCAAAGGTATGTACATATTTCAGAGCTAAACCAAGTCAATCATGATATATGACACCTATGGTATAGGAACATAACAATGGCTCCACTCGGGGATGGCTTTTCCTGATGGAAAGTCAAGAATTGTAGATCAATGGCCTGTAGTAACATTGTGATTATGCTCTGCAAATCTCCTTTTACTTGATGCTTTATTTGTATGTATGACAATAATACTTCTGAAGCTTAGGGCCTTCTCTTCGGGCTTCAACTTCAAAAATTTTACCATCCAATCAACACTGAACTGTAAAAGGATATCATATATATAGTTTTAAAAGCCTGGAAAGATTAGAAACTATGACCAATGTAGTGCTTTAACATTCAACCATTGACTGGTCCTCCTTCTATCTCTGCACCATCCAATTGTTTAAGAAAATATGAATTATTTCCTCTAAAGGCATATATTATGTATGGACCTTTCCACAGGAAATCAAACTTCCCATGTTTCCCTTTGTCCTCTCTTCTTGAATCCCATTTTAATCCTTTGTCTCCCAAATAGAAGTCTTCTTCTTTATTCCTTTTGTCAAAAATCTTCTTAAGTTTTTCTTGGAGTAATTGGGTTCTGTTGTATACTTCCTCTCTAGTTTGCTATAAATGGATAGTCTGGTTAATTCTCCTCTGTATATCATTTGGTTGCACTTGGGCTTCTTGAAGTAATTTCATGACTGGAACTCCTAAGGATGAGGGGAAAATTGCCTCCATTCCATATACTAGCTCATAGGGACTAGTTCCAATGGATTTCTTAGTTGTAAGCCTATTTTCCGACAAAGCATTGGTTAATTTGTTGTTCCAAGTTTTCTTATTTCCTTCCAATAGTTTTTTGATAATATTCATTAGACTTTATTGGAGGATTCTGCAAGTCCATTCCCTTGAGGATAATAAGTTGTGGAATGACCAAGTGTTATGTGATACTTATGATAAAAATCAATCATTTTCTTTAACTTGAAATCTGAAGCATTATCTGTGATGGTTTGTTGGGACAACCAAACCTAGATAGAATATTAGCCTCTAGAAAACATATTATTACAGTACCAATTGCCTGTCTAGAGGAATAACTTCTATCCATTTGGTAAAGTAATTAGTTGTAGTGAGTATCCATTTTTGCTGAGCAGAAGAGGGTGGATGGATTTCTCCAATGAACTCAAGACCCCATTGTTGAAAAGGTTTTTCTGTGGAAATAAGATTCATAGGCAAGGGTAGAAGTTTTCTTTTGCCTTCGAAGATCTGGCTTTATGGTAGGAAATTGCAAATCTTTTAACATCTGCAAACAAGGTTGACCAGTAAAATCCAGCTCTTAGAATTTTGTCAGTAGTTGACTTCCAGTAGAGATGTCCACCACAATCTCCTGCATGAAATTCTCGGAGTACATCGTCAGATTCTTCTTTCACTAAACAATTCAACAAAATTCCCTCATGATTTTTCCAAGATAAATTATTATCTGTAATGCAAATTTTGAAGCTTTCATTTTCAAAAACCTACTCTTAGTTCTAGATAACCCTAGAGGAGCCTACAGGTTTTGTAGAACATATATAATATCAGCATACCAGGGGGAATCTAGAAAGGGTTGGCTGATCTGTGGAGTCGCCATCTCCTGTTCGTTATCTAGTTCTACAATAAGATTTATGTCTAGGGCTTCGCAATTTTTTTCTGCCATAAGTTTGGCCAACCCTTGACCTTTAATTAACTTGGTAGGCTTTATCTCTATATCATGTTCTAAAATAGTAGCTATCCATTTTCCTCTTTTGCCATCAACTCCATCTTGTGTCAGGATTTCTTTGAGTACAACATTGGGAACATAAGATATTACATGAGAATATAATATATACACTCTGAAATCCTTAATGGCTTTTACCAAAACAAAAGCTTGTTTCTCCATTATTTTATACTTTAATGAGGCATCTCTAAGAGCTTTACTAGAAAAATGCTATTGGTTTTTCACGTCTTTGATCATCCTTTTCTAGTAAAACTGCAACTATGGTGTGTTCTGATGCAAATGAAAAAATCATGAAATCTTTGTCAAATTTGGTCTTGTATGGACTGGTGTTTGAGTTAAGGCTAATTTTATTTCTTTGAATGATTTTTTAGCCTCTACTGTCCACTTAATAGTCAAATATTTTTTCAACATATTATTCAATGATCTAATTAGTTCAGCTAAATTAGAGATGAATCTTCTTAAAAAAGATTATTTTCCTAAAAATGCCTGAAGTTCTTTAATGTTTCTTAGGTGAGGTATTTGCAATATTTCTTCAATCCTAGTTCGGTCAATTCGGATTCCATCTTTAGAGATAATGTGGCCTAACAATTTTCCTTCTTCCAACCCAAATAAAGATTTCTTTGGGTTCAGTGAGATGCCATATTTTCTGCATTTAAGAAATACTTACCGGAGATGATCCAGGTGTTGTTGATATGACTTAGAAACGCTGTAATATCATCCAGGTATATAACAAGGAATTCATGGATTTCCTTTGCAAAGGAAATATCCATTGCCCTTTGAAAGGTGGCCCCTACATTTTTCAATCCAAAGGGAATTTTGAGATACATGAAGGTACCCCATGGGGTTATGCATGCAACTTTTTCTTGGTCATCAGGATGGACTAAAATTTGGTTGTAACCTGAGAATCCATCTAAAAGTGAAATCCTTGTAGAACCTACTACCCTTTGCAGTATGTGATCCATTTTTGGTAAGGGATAGTTATCTTTGAGTGAGACATTGTTCAAATTTCTAAGGTCAACACAAAATATGATTTCTCCTGTTTTCTTTCTTGTAGGGACAAGATTAGACACCCAATCTAAAAATCTAATGGGGGTAATGATTCCTGCTTCATACATTCATTTGATCTCTTTTTCAATGGAAGGTAATAAAACAAGATTGATTCTTCTTAGCTTTTTCCTAAAAGGTTTATGATCTTCTTTCAAAGGAATAGTGTGTTGTACAATACTGGTATCATAAGATTTTAAGTCCTGATAACTACAAGAAGAAACATCCTGGAATTCTTTCATTAGCTCAATATATCTCATCTTTTCATCAAAGGGTAATGATTTAGACAATTTTATTAGCTTAGGATTCTCTTGAGTTCCTATGTCGCATTTCTCAATATCTACTTTCAAAGGCTCCATCTTATGCTTTTTGGGAATATCGTTTGAGTTGAATAAGTCCTCCAAAGGAGTTAAGCCTTTGGGCAAGAAATTATCTTTGAGGTTTATGACTTCAGTTTCATCATCAATTATTTCAACAATTTCCATTTGTTTTAAATCTTGAATATCTGTTTTTGTGAATTTTGTAGGGTGAAGCATGTTTATTGAGCTTTCTTCCAATTTGTTAATGTCTAATTCATTAGTGTGATCAAAATCTGAAACTATGTCTACATCTATATTGATGTTAGAAAAATTTTCATCTAAAGTTAAAAATTTATTGATTTGCTGATCATTCTCAAATAATTGCCAGTTCTTTAAATTGTTAGGAATTGTCGGTCTATGCCTGACCTCAACAGTATACGAATGATTAGGCTCGAAAGGCAACTTACAAGTACTAGCAAACATGGCTAGGTTGTGAGCCTGCATGTTGTGTTTTCTGGGATAACAACAAGTTTGGTTTCTAAAAAGGTATTTAGTATTTCTATGACTATTCCTCTATAAACTCCTAACCTAGGATCCTTAGTCATTTAAATAGCTTTAATTTGTTTGATCACTAACTCACAGTCTCCCATGATTGATACCCAGATGGCTCCTAATCTTTTAACCAGTTTTAGTCCTAACATAAGTGCTTCATACTGGGCTATATTGTTTGTACATTTGAATTTAACCTGTAGGCATGACTTTCTGCGTGATCATTCCCTAGATTGTAAACCCATATGCCTGCTCCTGCACCTAGCTTGTTTACTGAACCATCAAATTCTAGATGCCATAGGATTTCATGTTCAAAATTTTCATCCAAGGTAGTGGAATCTTTCTTAGCTAAGGCATCTGGATTTTCTTTGTCATCTGATATCTCTTGAATTTGGACAATTGGATTTTCTTGGACAGTTTTGCTGCTATATCATTTGGAGTATCTCTTGGATTAGTTTCTGCATTATAGAGAATAAAGGAATCCATATTGGAATGTACTAAGTAAAAGGGAAGGTTTTTAGGTCTTTCCTGACTACTCACTACATACTTCATTAAAGTTTATCTATATAGATTCTTTGGTTGTCCAAAAATAGATATGGTAGCGTATGACATGTCTAATTGTAGAGACCCCTAAAGTTTGGCACCCCAAGATCTGGACAACAACATGCCATACTTGGGTGGAATGTCTGATACCACTATGTCCATGAGTATAGTTTTGGTAGGGTATTGAACCAAAGAAACACACAAATCCTTTATAAGCCCTAAAAACCTCACTTGACTCGAATCAAAGGAGAATAAATCCCTATAGGGTCTAGTGATGTCTAAGTTAAGTTTCTCCATAACAGATTTGGGCATGAGATTGTGTGAAGCACCAGAGTCAAACATGGCATTATGAAAAATCTTTTCATGGATGTTAAGACTGACATAGAAGGGTGGTATCCCTCCTTCCATTGGTTACCCATTTACTTTAGGGCCAAAAATCAACTCAGGCTGGTCATCAAAGAGATTTACAAAATCTTCATTTTTAGTGATTTTTAATGATTTTCTTATTTGAGACCTCTAAGCATCATGTTTTACCAGTTCTGTCAAAGGAGCTAAAATTTTTAGTTTGGCAACCTCAGCCACTAGATTAAAGGGCAAGATGACTTTGTCTATTTGAACTTGCGGATTTCTGGTAGCCGTGTTTTCTATGTTTTCTTCTCTTTCAGGAGTTGGAACATTCTTTTCTTATTTTTCTAACATGATCTTTGGAGATTACTCCACCTTTTCCTTGGAGGGAAGAGAAGTGGAAGGTTGGTCATTATTGGGCTTATTATCAAACACATCTTCTATGGTGGGGTTGGAAGGATTCTAATTTGATCTAGAGAGGATTCGAAGGGTTTTGGTTACTAGAGTTGTTTTGTCAAATTGATTAGGAGTCGTTTTCTGATTTCGTTCTGGGGAATCAATTTTTCTTTTGCTTCTTAAATTATACTACTTATGTACCTCGAAAATAGCAGAATCATACCCCTATTTAAAGTCGAATGATTCTCCTTTTTGGGTTTGGAATTGTTGGAGCATGTATGATTCTTGATCATCCTGAGTCAGGAAAACTTTTTCTTCTTCATTTAGACCCATTAAATTTATCTGAGTATCTTCTATAAGATCTTCTAGATGTGAGGATTTTGCATATTTTTCTTGGAAAGGTGGTCTGATGTTCTAGTCAGGAATATTCTTTCCAACATTTTGGTTCTGATTTTTCTAAAGTTAGGATTTCTCATTGGATTAGCTTGTTGGCCATCCCAACGAGATTTCCCTTCAATAGTTTCAACTTTGTCTAATAATCTATCCATTCCTTTAATTATAACATCCATCTTTTGTTCAAAGGGTGTATTCTCCTCTTTTGCAAGTATTCTTCTCTCGTTCCTAGATTTGGCTCTTTTGGAAAGTAGGTTAGCCTCAACTGGAAAGCCATATCTGAATCAAATCCATCAATAAATTTGATCAGGGCTAAACTAGATGGGAGTCCAAGGTTGAGTGGAATGAAACTATAAACACTATTGAACCTAGTGCAATAGTCTTGAATGGTTTCATGAGGTCCCCTCTTAAGGTTCTCATATTCAAATAAAATCTACAGGGGGTCCTTCCTTTTCTCCCACCTATTCAAGAATTGTTGGTAAAGGACTCTTAGACTATCTATACTTTGGGAAGCTAAAGATCTAAACCAAGTTATAACTTCCCCAATCAAACTTTGAACAAAAATTCTCATTTGAACGTCAACTATGTCAATTTCATATATCTCAAAATAGTCAGTCATTTTCTCAATGCGTTGTTGAGCTGTGTAGGTTCTAGTGCCATAAAAAGTAGTAATTTTACTCTGATAGTCTTGAGGCATGGCACCTAGGGGATCATGCATCATAAGGGGAGCATATCTATTGGCCATGATTCTAGGTTGGGTACTAGTATGGACGGGAGTTGGGGTAACAAGAGTTGTTTGGGTTGAGGGGGAAGAACTAGAGGTACCGGTGGGTTGTTGAGTGATGATTGGTGGGAGAGGAAGTGAAGGGATGAAGGAAGGGGTGGATTGAACTTCAAAAGAGTGGGGAAATAATGATGAACTAGCAGAAAGTGATATGGTTTTAGAAAGTTCAGGTGTTCTATCGATGGTAAGAGATGACTGAGTGGAATCCTGCAGATATCGATCAATTGACAAATTAGCTCGTTGGGTTTCAAGTTCTCTGAGGAATTTTGGATCTTGGACTAGGTCCAATAGTTCATTATCAGATGTGGTTCTAGATAGAGAGATTTAAAAATGGTCTTCAAATGGAAGATCCTCTAGGAAAAGCCACTCAACAGGACATGATTGTGATCTGTACAAAGGTCTGGGGCTCAATGAACTTTCTTGTCTTCTAAGGATTCTCGGAATTAGGTTGGGATTTTCAAACACAGGGGGAGGATTTGGATTAGGGTTAGCCCTAGCGTAATGAGTTCTTCCTAAAGCCTATTTTCAAGTCTTTTAAATGCTATTCTTTTATGGATTTTCAAAATAACTTCTAACAATCCTTTAACATACTTTAAATTAAAATTTTAGGTTTCTCAAAGGTTTACTTCAACTGAGGATTTGTACTCCCCAGTATGGTTGCCATTATGTTATCACTCAGATTTTCCTTAGAAGTTATAAAAAGAAGGAAAATATCCAAGGTAACCACAAACCAATTTTTCAAGTATAGATTCTAGCCAATCTACACTCAAAGAGGGTTCTCTCTTTATGATTTAGCTATGTTTGAAAACATTTTAGGCTAGCTATTAATTTTCAGTGAGGTTGTTTTGTTTGAGAGTGGTGGAGTTCTGAAACAAATGGGCAAACTAGGCTTTCAGGCCATTGGGCTATGGAGTCAATCAGGGATAATTTACTGGATCAAGTCAAATTGTTGAGATATGAGTTCAACAGGTAGGATAATAGAATAAAAACAAACTTTGGGACTTGAATGGGTGATATTTCTACTCGAAACTAGAGGGCAATCAAGAATCATCAAGTCGAGATTAGAAAGATGAAAGTAATATATTTCAGCTAGCAGAGGGAAATTAAGAATCCTATACCAAGGACTTATGAGAAAAAACTATGGGGATAGAGGAGAAATTAAGAATTCCTTTATCGAGATAGTTTAGAAGAAAACATGAAAATGGTAAATTGTTGATAGCAGAGAGCAATAAAGCTAATTCTGATACACTTTGACTATTTTGTCACTTATATTTAGAATGCATGAAACATTGGAACATATAGAAAACACACAAAATCACAAGGATAGAATACTTATTTGTGATCACATTGCATGAGAATCTGATGAAATGTCCTCAACTTTCATTCCTTTTCGAGAAAAACTCCAAGTTTGATTAAAAAAGATTTATTAGCTTGGTAACATAGATTTATAGATATGTTATAGAATCCACGAAAAATACTTCAAATGGAGAAGTATTTATAATAATTCTAAACTGAAATATCTTGAAAAAAATATCAAGATTGATTTCACAAATATCTTCAATTGTTTTACATTAATAGAATAAAGGAAATTCAAAACTAATGAATCTATTTGGTACTATTTTTATGGATTTATGGGGACAAAGAAGATAAAGTCAAATTTTATAGCAACTCTTAAGTGACGATGAGGCATCCCAGTCACTAACTGCATCCTTCCTTTGTGCATTCTGCCCCAAACATTCTACAAACTTAGGGTCCAATGATACGCTTGTATATCTCAATATGAGCCAGATATATAATACATGAAAGATTTTATAGTAGATAAGATTTTTTTTTAGATGAACCTCTCTCATTTTCCCAAAATTCAACTCCATATGTTCACAATATTCTCTGTAAAAAGATGTCAAAAACAGGGCTTTGCAGAAACTGAAAAATAGCTTGTGAAGATATGCACTTATCTCACTTTCAGTAACACTTGTGTAAACTGTGAGATAGGTTTTTGTATATTGGCCTATTAGGAACAAAAACCTCCTTCAATTTCTCAAAATACTTCTTGGATTGGCCACAATAGTTTCTGCAAAACTATGACTTAAACAAGAAATTTCTTAAGAATGTACCATTTATGCTCTGATTTCATCTTTTAACCTTAAATTTCTTTTAACTGTTTTTCAATTTTACTTTAAATAAACTTCATTGTTGCTGGTGAGAGTGTTTTCATCTCTGTTTAACCCTTACTGCATCCAAGTTTACTTTTACGGTTTTACTTTTACCATTCTGATTTTTCATCTATCCTCACTTTGACATGAATTTGTATGCTTTGTAACTATTTTCCTTGTTGTTTATCTTCATGCTAGCTGATTTACTTGAATTGGCTTTCAATCTAGTACTCTTTAACCCTGATACACTTTGATTGTTCTTTACTGTGTCCTTTTACCTTCACTATATATTTTAGGTTTTTTACTGTCTATTTCAACAGTAAATCATTTAATTTCATGTTTCCTCTACTTGTCCTTTAACTTTATGTTTTATTTTCCATCTCTGTTTGAATATATTTGGTAACAATCTTGGAGTAAATAGGTCTTATGACTAGTATTAAGACTATTTATCCAAGGTTGCGGTCTTTTCGCCTGTAAAACAAAACAAACTGTTAGGAAAACGTTGGGTTGATAGGGAGGGTCATTAAGGGATTTATCAAGCTTTATAGGTCTATAGAGTGAGTCCAAAATGATTTCGGGAAGTAAACCATGCTTGGATTGGTTAGCAGAGGCTTTAGGTGGAGTAAAAGGGTTTCATAAGTTTACACAGTAGAAGGGGTGAAGGACGAGAAAAATTGGGTTTTGGGTGTTTGAATTTTTAACGAGCAAACTTTTAAAATATAGTGTGAACTGAACAGTACATGGTTTGTCGCGTAGCGTGCGACCATTAAGCAGTTTATTTCACACAGCTTTTGGGCGCTTGGCAGTATTGGGGGAGGTCTGCGTGATGCCACAAATTGAATGACACATAGCATTGGAAAAAATTCAAAACAACTTGTATTGGGTGGTTAACGTTCAACCAAAAGGTCCGTGCAATATGAGTGAGAGTCTTTGGATGCGAGAAGGCAGATCGAATAACAGTCAGCAGCAAAAAGTGTTAGGGAGTTAATGGAGGGGGCTTGATGACATAGTCAACATAATTAAATGACTTTAATTATATCAGGGAGAATGGTATTGGCGGAGAGGTTATTAATTAATCCATTTTCAATACGTCAGGGATTTTGGCTCTTAATTAATCGTGGTTTGATTAATTAATCCAACTTAATTAAATTTATTATGGTTTATTTTTCAAACCATCAGGATGGGATATTTATTTATTTTGGGATTTTTATTAATAATATGGGAAAAGGTAATTTGTTTCGGGAGTTAAATAAATAATAAGAATCAAAAGTTAATATGACCACGGGAAAAGAAAAATGCGCTAAGTAAATGTTTCCGAAAAATTCATTCATAATCCAACATTATGACTTAGGCTAAAATGTATTTGTGGGGATTTTATGAAGAACCATTTATTTTTCCTAAGTAAAAGAGTTATTTTACCCTTGGAAAAGGATTTGAAGGGAATGAATGAATTATGAAGGGGGTGAATTTTGATGAAGGGGCTTTAGCACTTAGGCCTTACAAGTTATTGGGCCAAGGGTCCGGTCCCTCCAGAAGTCAGAGAAATGCTTTGAGTCCCTTTAACCTTCAGGTTATTGGTGCCTTTAGTACTTATGGGAAATTAGTAAAATTTAGGGAAAAAATGAGTGAGGAGGTTAATTAGTTTGACTTTTGTCTATGATGTAAATGTCTTCATTGTCATCCATATCTTTAAGTGCTTTTGATGATGAAATTATATGACTTGATATCTAGATAATCATTCACCATACATAATTCTGCAACCATTCATCTACTTATCCTACCACTTTTTCTTCTTTCATTAAGGTGCACTTAAACTCGCAAACCCTTATCAAAACCTTTTATTTTATTTTACAATGGTATTCTAAATAAGTCTATCCTTATTACATCCAAGGGCTCAGATTGAACTATTGAGCATCCTTCTATTCACTATACCTATCTACTTATCTACTAAGATTAAACAGTTTGGTCAGATTTTATTCTCTATCTCTAAGCATGAAATTCAAAGCATGGAATAACCAAGATTAAACTATTTGGTTACCATGTATTGTGGCATAAGTAACAAGTTGCACACAATCATTATTATGCATAAAAGTAAACATAGTAGTTGCATTTTAACTAGCACACTTTCATGGTCTTTTTATTTTTCTTAGGGTTCATTTTTTATTTTTTCTGACCTTTTCATTCTTTTTGTCCTTTTATTATTTTTCTAGGACAAACCCTCTTTTCATTTTTTAATCTTTTGATTTTTTTACAAATATGGAAAACATTTGCAACAAGCAAAGGTATGTACATATTTCAGAGCTAAACCAAGTCAATCATGATATATAACACTTATTGGTATAGGAACATAATGGACAGGAGGCCTACTCCTTTATAGATGGATTTTCGAGGTACCATTAGATTAATATCATGCTGAAAGATATGAGTAAGACAACTTTTGCTACTAAATGGGGATGATTTCAGTATACAGTCATGCCATTTTGGTTGAAGAATACACCTATGATATTCTCCATAGTTGCCATCACAATGTTTAAGGATTTCATTCACAAATTTTGGGAGGTTTACTTTGATGACTAGACAGTTTTCAGACTGCTAAAGGAGCATGTTTCAAGCCTGCACTTGATGTTGGATACCTGTAGGAAATATCAAATCTCATTGAACATAAAAAGTGTATTTTTTGTGTACCATATGGAATTTTACTAGGAAATGTTTGAAAACAAGGGTTGATGGTGGACCTTACAATTTTTTTTGTTATCAATCTAAATCTGCCTAAGAACGTGAAGCAACTACACGCAACTCTAGGGAATACTGGTTATTATCGGAAGTTCATAAGTGCTTGCATGTAGATCTTTGCGCTGATGCAAAAATTACTGAAGAAATATGTCACCTTTTGTTGGGACGATGAATTTCAATAGAGCCTCGACATCTTTAAGGAAAAAAAGGTCACTGCACCAATCCCGGTGTTTCCACATTGGAAGGAGTTCCACGTTCATGTACATGCATTGTGCATAGCTTTGGGGGTTGTCTTAGCAGAAAGGGACCTTGATCACCACATCGCATTTGCAAGTAGAAAATTATCTAAGTCATAAAGGAGCTATTCCACAACAGAACAAGAAGGCTTAGCTATGGCGTATACGCTGCAAAAATTCAGGCATTACGTATTAGGCACACACTTCAATATGTTCACGAACCATTCTGTGGTGAAGTACTTGGTTAAAAAGCCTATGTTGGGGGGAATATTTGCAGGTGGCTATTGCTACTACAAGAGTACGATTTTGATGTAATAGTCAATCCATGGTGATTGAACGTTGGGTTGAATCATCTGTCCAAAATTGAGACCAGCGAATAACCTAAGGGTTGTTGATGAAGCTTTTGCTGACATAATTTACTCTTTTTCTACTGGAGTATCCTCTTAGGAGTATATAGTTCAATAAAAGAAAGAACTCATATGTAGGTCTCCGCATTATTCTCTGATTGACGTAGAGTTGTATAAAATGGAACCCGATGACATATTGCGTAGATATGTCCCTAAGCACAAAAGACACAATATTTTGGCAGAAGCACATTGTGGTGTCGTGTGAGGCACTATACAAAAAAATACACCGCACATAATACTTTAAGGGCAGGAATATGGTGGCCCACAGTGCACAAGGATTCCAAAGAATATTGTAGTGCTTGTGATGTATGCCAAAGGACCAGAAGATTGTCAAGAAGGGATGAATTGTCATTGAATCCACAAATAACCTTGAAGGATTTTGATAACTGAGTGATTTACTTTGTTGGGTTGATCAATACTCTAGGAAAGAAGACTAGTGTGTGATACATTATTACTACGATGGATGATCTGACCAGGTGGGCTGAAGCACAACTGGTAAAGGATTGCAACACAGGCACTATCGTGCACTTCATATCTGAATATACCTTGTTGAGATTTGGGAGTCCAAAGATCTTGATGAGCGACCAAGGATCGCACTTCCTACACAACACTATTGAAGCATTGACAAAGAAATTTTAGGTACATCATCATAAGAGAACGTCTTATCATCCTCAAGTGAACAGAATGGTTGAGGATTTCAACAAAATTTTGGAAATCGATCTGACTAAAGTATGCAATGTTAATAGAAATGATTGGGATTCACACCAAGAAGGACCTGGAGGAGGTATTGTATGAGCTACCATTATTTGTCACTGATAATGACATCGCACAAGTGGTGAGAAACTGACCAAGTGAATGGCTAACTCCACCAATGGACGGAGAAGAGAAAGAGCAAGAAGGCACCAATCGAGTAGCAATAGATGTTTTAGGTGCACAGACCAAGAAGTAGCCAACCAAGAAGGGAAATAAGAAGGGCCAAAAGAAGGTGACTGAGAAAGTCACAATCGAGCTCAAGAAGGACATTGCACCAGAGATAGAGCATGTAATCAAGAAGGAGGAACAGGACACCAGAGGAGGTTATCAGGGTGGTAAAGACCCCTTTGTTAACATTGAGGAGGTATATTCCCCTTTCATTGTTAAAAGACACAGACAAAGTGCTAGATGAGCTTAGAAGAAGAAATAATTGGATAGATCCACTAGCACATAACTAATGGTTCTCACTAAGGGGGATATCGATGAGATTGAAGAAACAATCCATGCTTTGATGGAGGATATTGGGGGAACATTGAAGACTAGTACAAAGCAATGTTGACAGAGGTCCAACAGGGCCTCAAGAAGAAGGAAGTCCAGGCGAGCACAGTTGAAGTGATTGTGACTCAACCGAGCGTGGGTCAAGCGAGCATGGCACCATTTAGCACAATTGCATTAATAACATATGAGCTCCAGGCTATGTAACTACTAGAGAGATCTCTACATTTTTATATAGTTAAAGATGAGAAGTGCACGCAACACTGGAAAAATATGAGTTTCAACCTTGTGACTCTCCCCATTTATACCTTACACGAGTCACATCAGGGAGTCATCGATGAACTAAAGATACAGGAGAAATGCACTCTGTTTGTGATTCAAGAAGTTTAATATGAAAACCGACATATGTTTGAGACAATAATTAGGATATCATGGAGCCTGATGAGGCAACTGCACATAGGCATCAACTAGAAGAGGCCATCACCAAAGCATGTAGTGAGCTATTGGAGCTCGAGATCCAAATAGAGGCAACACCCAAGGAGAAGCTTTATAAGCTTGCAGAAGTAGTCAAAGAATCAAAGGAAAAAGTTGAAAAATTCAAATTCGAATTGGAAATGTAGATTATGGAGTTACAGATGAGGCTGCAGCCAGAAATTTCCCTAGAGGTTCACGAATAGTGCGCAATGGATATCAAGGTTGTTATGGAAAGTATATATATTATAGTCAAGGATTTTAGTCAGATATTTGAAGACACTATGGATATATGGACCTCACTACGGGAGGACCCATGTGTCTAAAAGATATAGATAGATATTGGTGGCATGTGGAAAACGATTGATGAGATAAAAGTGATGATGCAGAATCTAACACCTATGCAATAGTTTTCTCGTCTCTAAGAGAGAGATTTTTTGCAAGGAGAGATTGATGAGTTGCAGCGAAAGGAGCATATTCTTTTAGCATGAACATAGCCATGGGATTAGGAATCCATTCACCTCTCAAAAATAGAGGAGAACAAGCTAAAGGACATCAGGCAGATGCAAATAACCATCGTTCTGGTGATGACAGAGCTGGCAATAGAGAAGTTGGTCGAGGAAGTATGGTAGGCCACCATGCAGTGTGTAGAGATAGTTTAGCCTTTGAAGGATGCATAGAGTGGTCTCAAAGTAAATATTCAGGGCATACCGGCCAAGTGACTCAAGGCAAGTCACATCTTTATGTTGAGGGTCCGTTGGGTAGGGTCCCCCTAGGTCAAAGTTTTCTACATAACCTACATTTTTAGGAGAAAAATGTGCTTCACATAGTTTTTAATGAGTCGTAGGGGCTTTAGGACAGGTCAAAGCCCCTTATTTTGTAAAAGGATGGATTTAATTTGTATTTCTCCCATGGTTTGCAGACCATGGTATTGTAAGGGAAAATATATATATAAAGGTTTGTCTTAGTAAGTCAAAGACATGTTATGATACACTTGGACATTTTGAGTCCATAATTGCTATATCTTTTTGTGTTTGGTTGAAGGGGAAGGCTCCTGCAGTTGTGTGCGTGGAGACCCTTGTAATTCTACAATTGTGTGCACGAGGTAAGAAAGATTGTAGTTCTAAAGATCTAAATATAGTAAAGAAGATTTTGAAGGCAGATATGTGTACTTACATGTTGTGATTATTTTATGCAATTATTGTTTACTTCTATAAAATATAAGATCATAATTGATGTATGAATGTTGTTACAGTTAATTACAGTTAAGGTCCATTGATTTACGCATAGTAGGTAGAGTTTAGATCTGCGAGTAGTCTTTTTGTATGAATAGATCAAATCCGATATAATACTAAGTAAGATCGCTTATCACAGATATACATCTAAGACTACGTCAAGATCCACACTAAATATCCTAATGGATGTGGAAATCTAGTTCTAGCATCCCCTAATATCAACTTGGGTGAGACTATGGTCTGCGCGAGTAGATCATTTCTGAAAGGGTTTGTGGTATAGGGTTTGGTTGGTTAGCGCAACTAACTTTGAACCTGGTTCTGAGGCCCTCAAACCAACAACATAACTATTGAGAGTGGATAAAAATTGCAGTAAATGTAATGTTAAATGTCAATTGGCACTGAAACCAAGTAATGTTGGTCATCACTAATATTCTTGGTTTAGATCAGAGAAGAGAAGCAAGATAAATGAACAAGTTTCATTACTCTGAGGATGTGTTCAATTTTAATTGATAATGGACATTGTTTATGGTAATGATCTAAGACAAGGTGGGAGAGAAAATTCAACCATTAGTTATAGGTAATTAAAGTCAAGGCAATACATAGGAGAGAATGTGTTAAAAAACCGTAAAAATAAATCATTGCACGTAAATGAGCATACTATTCTAAGACCTGGTACCCTTGGATAATTTCCAATAAGTCTGGGTTAGACCTAGGTGATAGGGGAATGTTGAGTTAATAGATACAACGGGTATAAACTTTGAGGCGGGTAAGGGCTAGAGTGAGCAAGGCTGGGCTGAATTACTTGGAAAGGTTGGTTGGATTTAGTCAATGAACCCAAGTCAAGTTTAAGGGGGGGATGTTAGGTAAACTTGACTTGGGAATAGAATCAAAGTTGACCAATTCTAATAGTGGAGGTTTTTGGAACATAGTATTATGTACCCATAGTTTTTTTCCCATGGTATTACATGTAATGGAGCCTATAAAAGGCTGGGAAGACTCCATTGTAGAGGTCAAGTAGGTGATCCATGAAGGCTCACTTGGTTAGGTTGGCTAGGGTTTTGGACAAGTCTAATGAAATTTCAGCGTGTTGGGTTTTTCCCAGGAGTTGTGGTTTTCTCAGATAATATTGTTTTAACAATGTTTGAATATTTGTGTATTGGTTCTAGTTTATGTTATTTATTAATTCTCTTGGTATATGTTTTTCTCTTTAGTTAAATTTATACAAGGAAGACAATAAAAATTATAGATGGAGCTCTCATTCAATTAATATCTTGTTAAGCAACTAATTACCATAATAGCCTAAAAGTGCAAAGAGAAGAATATCACTTCCTTGGGAAATAGATATAAGAATGAAATATAATCATCTGCAAGTGGGAAACCTCCTTTTATAATAGAATAGATGTAAAAAAATGATATGAGATGATTCTAAAACTAGGTCTCATTATTATTAGTTGAAAAGAAAGGTAAAATTGCACTTAAATGATGTAACCAACAATACTAATATAACAATAGAAATATATCTCATTATCTAAGGATTTACATGGGGTTTTTTCTAGGGCTTAACATGCCCCTCTCCCTCAAACAAGTGGTATCCTCAACACTTGAATAAATGTGGATGTATTTGCATGAATAACCCATGTTCTCATGTCACCTATTCTATTGGTGGGTTCTTCTATTTGGTGAGGTTCTTAGTAATTCATCATTTTTGTAGTTGATAAATCCTTGCTTAAAGGATTGTTTTTTGTTCTAGTATGATTTTTCATTATTCATTAATCTCCAGTAAAATATTTTGAACTAAGATATTGTCATTGATTACCTTCTCTAATAAAGAAATGTGGACGAAAATATGTACATGTGAAGATGGAGAAAAATCCAATTTTTCATCCACAATTCCAATCCTCAGCAACAACTTATAGGGAACATAATACTTTGTTGTTAATTTATTGTCCTTATTTTTTGCTTAAGGGACATCTACTTGTATGATTGCAACCTCAAAAATTCCTAATCCCCCACTTCAAATTTCCAAGTTTCACTGTGACGTTGATCTACTTGTTGTTTCATCCTTTTTTTTCTACAACCAAATTTTCCTTTAATATTTTAAGAACCTTTTCTTGGTGTTGTATATGGTCCTCCATTTTTTGAACATTTGCATTCCCTTTCAAGGGAGATGTGATGACTGGAGGATGATATCCATGGTGTTCCATAAATGGGGAACCACTTGACCCAATGTGATTGTTTATCACATGTAAAAGAAATGAAAAGATCATTTTATAAATGTATTAACAATCTCATTTTTCCCATCATATTAAGAATGGTAATATGAGTTGTGAACCAATTGAGTACCCAATTAAGAAAATAATTTAGTCAAAAAAATTATGTGAAACCTAGATTTTTGTCACTTATAATAATATTAGGGATTTCGTGTAACTTTTGAAATGTTTCCATGAATGTGTCAGTCACTATACCTTCATTAAAAGGATGAGAAAGAAAGAAAAAATGGACATACTTTGTTATTTGATCCACTACATCCGTGATGACACTATTCTCTTCAAATTTGGGTAAATTTGTAATAAACTTCATTGGAACTTCTTCCCAATTTTGACTTGGTATAACTCTTGGTCATAGTTGACTTGGGGTTTTGACTATCTCTCTATGATCTTATTGGTAGACCACACATTTAGCCACAAACTTTTGAAATAAGTTTTAAGACCTTCCTAGAAAACATATGTCTTGATCATATGGTAAGATTTCAACCTTGAAAGTCCTCCTATAAGAAAAGTGTGCAATTCCAAAAGGACCTTCTATTTGAGCTAGTAATTCTTACATAAATATATGTGATCTTGATACCACAACAAATCATTATGCCATATAAATTTATCTAATGCACTTGGGTCCTCTTGTTGTTTTTGAATAATATTGCATACCTTTTAATCTTGCTTCTGTTGTATCCATACTACCACCAAATTAGATTACATAATACAAATATAACATATTAAACCCTTAGTTTATTTCAAATTCATACCCTAGCATCTATGTAACACATACCCTTTGTTTCATTTTCTTTCCTTGTAAGTGCATATTCCACCACATTATGTTTTCCTTTTTTCTAGATAATTTCAAATTCTTAACCTAGCATTGTTGAAACACATTTTTATTTCTCTTCTAAAGAAAATTGTTTCTCCAATAAGTTCTTCAAACTATCTATGATAATACTTTTACGAAGTGTTTCCTATTAGGCAAGGGCATCATCCCTTAATTGTAAGTAGTATAGCCAACATTTACTTTTCATAAATGGGTCATCAGTCGATTCTTTCCTTTGAGTTGGTTTCTTTCAAGGGAAATGGGCCTTCCTTCTTGCATTAAAAATACACCAATGCCAAAGGTTGATTTTGAAGTCAAGTGTGGTAGGGTTTCTACTCGTAGCTAGGAGTTAAGGGTTGTGTCCTAATGTATAAGAGGCCCTCAGTGCTAGAGAAATGAGGTTGTGTGCAGAGAATTCAGGCCAACCAAGGTAGGCTTATGCTCAGTGAATTAGAGCTAGCAGTGGAGACCTATGCGTAAAGAAAGAGGGTTACACAGGCTTCTAGCAAGAGTTGGGTCAAGGTTTTTACAAGGTGTTTCAATATATTGTATGTAATGAGAATAGTGAGATTTCTAGTGAAATAAATTTCCTCGTAAAGAGATCTAATTGTTCTAAATCTATTAATAAATTCTACAACAATAAGAGGGTTTTTTAGGTTTGGTTTCCTTGGAAAAATTATTTTGTTTATTGTGTAACTATGTTTATTTATCTATTTATATTGGTGAATAGAAGTTATTTTCAGTTTATTCATTCAAGAAGTTTCATAATTTCAAGGAAAACCTACATGGTATCAAAGCATAAATCTGGATAAAGCATCACACAGAGATCCATTTGTGAAGATCATAAATTAGTTTGTGAGTTTTGAAGAGAAAAGAAGAGTTTCCCTTGGATAGCAATATGGTGTTCCTAGGACTAAGGTTCTATCATTGTTTAGAGGAGTGAATCACAATAGTGTGTGAAGATAATGGTGTGGGAGAGTTCATCAAGAATGCCCAACAGTTGGCCCAACATACTAATAATTACACCAAGGCGAAGAGCATCATTCTAGAGGGGGTCAGAGGCCGTATTATTCCTGATATCTTTGAGAAGAAGACAACTTTCGAGATGTTCAAAGTTATCCTATATTTGTATCAGGGTACCAGTGATGCTAGGCATCGTTCTCTTAAGGAGAAGATAAGGAGTATTTGGATGAAAAAGTATGAGCCCGTCATCACATATCTTTAAATTTCACCCAAGTTTAAGATGAACTAGGTGGTGTGGGTCTCACTGTACCTGAGAGTGATCTTATGACTTTTTCTCTACTAGGGATTTTGTTGTAGTGACTATAACCACCCTCCAAAATTTTGGCATGCACCCAATTTCGGAGCCTCCCTTAAGAGTTTCACTTGATGACTCCACACACTTAGTTCACTCCGTGAGCTCCTATGAGTCTTCACACCAACCATTCTTGATAATTTCACCCAAGCCTTTGCATGTTGATGTCAATGTCATGCTTGTGACCATGTTCTAGTCATACTCAAGGTCTTCGCTTCATGTGTACTTGTTGTGTTTGCTATAACATTTTTCGCACTCAAACATGAAATCACATACACTTTCATGCAAGCATTGTCATGATTGACCAATGATCAATCACAAGTGTCACACTTTTCGCTTACACTATCGGTCAATCATGTTGAGCATGCATGTCTAGATGGTTTGAGTCGTCTCATCGTCAAGTCATGTAAGTGTGTTTGCAAGATCACATATGCATCTTTCACTCGTTCACAGACTTAGTCACTTTGTTGAAGTTTTGATGATTGGATTCCCCTCTACTAGTCACACCATCACCCTACCATTGACACGATCGACTATCACCCAGAACAACACAGAAGAACTAAGCAATCCATTTCAAGTTGTGTTGTCTGCAAGAAAATTAATCAACCTTCATGTTGGTCAAGTGGAGAGTTTGACCAAGCAGCCAACCCGAGACTAAATCCCCACAAAAATTGTACAGAGTCTACAAACCTTTCCAACTCCACTGACTGAGAAAATTGTTCAAACAAGCTAGATAGACACCCAGTGCCCGTCCCTATCTCCCTAAAAAAATTGCTTAGTTTTCATGAACAAGTCCTCTGCTGCCCAACATTCTACCCAACATCATTGTAGTTTTTCCCAGTAGCTGCCTGAAAGTTCCCTCTAGGAATTGCGCAGTTGTTGTTGCCAAGATCCAGCAGCTGACTGCCAGTTCCCTCCATGAATTGCATAGTTTTTGTTGCCAAGCTCTCGATAGTTGACTTCCAATTCCCTCAAGGAATTGTGCAGTTTCTATTGCCAAGTTCCCGACAGCTGACTATCAGTTCCCCTCAAGAATTGCACAGTTATTGCTACTAGTGACCAGCACTTGATTGCCAACTCCCCTCAGGAATTGGCAGTTTTTGCTACCAAGCTCCCGCTTCCCACTCATTTCGGAAATTGGATTTTGCCTGCCCAGCCTTTCTGCAGCCTAGACTATTCCTCTCAAAAATTATGCAGTTTTGTCCTCTAACTAAACCAGACCCCGCGGATAGTGATTATTGATGCAGATTTCCCATGTTCGTCACCCAGTGATTCCTGCATAGTTTTCATCAGTAGTGCTCGGAGCCTACATCTCGCCTTGCAACCTTATCACCTTTCCTGGTCACCTACATTCGAAATGGTCATGCATCATGGTAGACTAGGAGGTTTATGGATTTTATGTCATCTCGTCATAAGTGACTGCAGACATAGGTACACAAAAAAACATGGCGCGATGATGGATGGGATGAACAAAGTGAGCACATGTAGAAGTACAAGTTCATCAATGGACGAATAGATGATGCATGAAAGGAGATGTGATTATGAATAGATGATCATGCAAATATGTGTTCACAAATAGATGGACAAGAAAACATGCAAGATGTGTTCATTAATGGAAGGACACATGAATATGCACCTTTTGTGAACGGATGAAATTGTCAAGATTACCAACATACACGAAAGGAGAAATATGTGAATGCAACATCAAGAGAACCAATGACCATCAAAGACTCCGTGCACTTTTCCTTGTGGAGGTGAAGCTGTGACACACCATGAGGACATCCATCACCCAATAGCATTGCAGCTCGACATGCACACTAGTAGTAGCACAAATGTACCAGCACTATCATGTCAAGTCATGTCATGAGTCATGCCATCCCCATCTCTATTGTGGACCATATTGTCAATCAATGTAATGTAACATGGAATTCCAAGAGACCCACTTGTTGTATGAAGAGTCATGTAAAGTCAAAAATTCATGGAAGTCAAACAGTCATGAGGGTAGTCGAATAACCGCAAGGGTCAGTTTCACCCTTGGTTATAAATGCCCCCTCATTTGTACATGCAAAGGACTTCTTCACCTGAGCTCCTCCCACATAGCCTTGAGAGCCAGTAATATTTTCTTGGAGGAGTAAGTAATGGCTCCAACATTCCGCACGTGGGGTTAGTGATGTATAGTGTAATGATGTGTCTTGGAACTTTCACTTAATTCAGAAGCCTACTAACATGGCAACATGTTTTCACACATGTGTTGTAACTATTGCAAGACTAATCTTTAACACTTGTAATACATGTTGCTTTAACCTATATTTAACACTTGAACTAATTCACTTGTTGTAATACACATATGTTAATGAAAATGTGTTTTATATGTTGTTAATGATGTCTCGCCCATCTAGACTACTCTCCCAGATATCAGATAGATCTTTCACATGAAACTTGCTATAATAACCATTGTACTCACACGGATTAATACAATGAGTGTTATATGTGTTATCTTCCCTTGTGTGTTGTGACTGCCACATCTGTGTGGACTACTCCACCAGAAGTTGGGCACGTCCTATTGTGTTTTGTGTTCCAACAGAGTTGGGACTTCTCCTGATCAACTTGGGACTCACTCCCACCCTCTCCATTTACGGTGAAAGAACCATTGACACAAGAGACACTTACAATCACTAGGCACGTGAACCTCACTTCTCACAAGACAAAGCAAACCACTCTCCTGTGCTAACAAGCAAGAGTTGAAGCAAATCTTTAAGATAATGGAAATTGGGCCATCATACTGGATGGGACTCCCACACCAAATGATATGAGGTCTAGTTGGGACTTCATACCGAGGTGATCCCCTGAATGTTGGTGGCTCCAACACCGTCAAAATTTATGGCGCTAGAAGGAGGGCCAGATGACAAGTTGAGTCCTCACATCTGTTTTGAATATCTACATATCTATCATGACTAATTATAGAGTTTCTCTTCCAAAGTGTATGTCTTATGGAAACAACTTCATTATCTTAGAAAATATCTTGGATAACTTGTCACATATAACATATGATGGTGGAGGCCACGTAGCCTTGGTTAGGCATGCGGTCAATGTTGTGGGCTCAAGGGAAAGACATGGAATCTTTGAAGAATACATGACCTATGCATTATTCGTCTACACACTTCGAGGGCACCCAATGCACTGGTGTGCCACACTACCTAAAAAATATATTCATTCTCTTGCTCATTTGGTCGTAGAGATAGACTGTGCTTTCAATCACTTTAATCGTAAAGCACTTGATCAAGAAATTTTGAATTTATGGAAAGCACATGATGAATATGTTGAACAGTGCTACACACACTTTTATAATCTTTCATACCGATTCCCCAAAGATGAAATTGATTGTGAATTTCTCGATGGGAGATTTGAGTATCTTCTTTACATGACTGAAAATCCATAATTCTTGAAATCATTCGAATCCTGCTTAGCACACTTCAGTGATGGAGCTGTGCAATCACATGTATGCATAGTTGTTGTCACAAGTGACTGTCCTCCTTCACCTCATCAAATAGTTCCACCATCATAGAGTGTTGTGGGAGATTATGCACACACATCTGTTGAACTGTCACATCCTCCCACCGCATCTGCTCCTGATATATGCACGGATTTGGCTTGCAATCCTGTTGGTTGTCACATGGATTCGTTCCCTCAACCTCCATCCCCACATTCTATTGATCGTCCGGATTGTACTATCTTGTGTTCTTCCATTCTAGACTCCTCAGCTGCTATGAATGAGGATCAAGTTACTGATAGAGTTGGTGTTATGCAGCCAATCTGCACCATCACTCATGATGAGTGTGTGTAGGAATCTAAAGAAGAACCCGCAGTGAAGGATGACTCCCTTCCATCCGTGCCTCACCTGCTCTATCCTAACATCCCTTATGATTCTACCACTATTGATTTCCCTTGTGAAGACTCATTTCCGGATGTTTCTACTTCCGATCATTCACAAGACACTATGGATGGAAATCTATCATTACATTGCAAAGAGGACACATATTCTTCCAAAAATATGTGCAATCTATCATATGTCGTTTCTAGAAACATAGAGGGTGAACATCCTTGCTTCTCATCTACCCCTCTACATGATTCATTAAATCATGGGGATGTCAACAAACATCCCCAGTTTTTTGATCTTGGTAATCGTGATCTCTCCACTTCTTCATCCGATCATGATGTTGATTCAATCATTGTTAATATGTCTATGAAATTGGTCTACGATGATCTATCTGTCAATGAAGTCGAAACCCACAGACTGTCGAGGCACTTTAGCCTGAGCTGATGGTTATGTCACGCCCTCGCTGTCCTGAGGTTGGTTTCATTTCTGACCATGAAATTGTTGAAACACACAAGGCTCCTCATCACTCTCTGCTTTGCATTCAAGATCAATCCAACACTCATATTTCACTTCCTCCACTCGAGCTATATGATCCCATCACTCATGCATTGGATGAATCTTACATGGCAAGAACACTTTCACAACATAAGTGGTATTCCTTTATCACATTGTATTGCATGTCACAGTCAAGAGAATGCATACACTCAACATCAACATGCAGTATAGCACAACACCATGGCACGTCCACAGAGTGCATTCCATGTTCTTTCACTCATTTTTGTTATGTGGACTCTTGTAAGCTTGGAGTGTGTACATATTCATCGTTATATCTTTCATGCTTATTGGTTTGTACAATTGCAATGTTCGTGAACCATGCCTTCACGAGCATGGGTCAACCAATGCGCAGGTGGCTACATTGGAAGTATCACTTCACGTGATATAACCCATGCACTGTTAGCTTAGGAGTAGGAGTAGTTTTTTCTTTTGAGTTGTTTGCTTGCATGCATGTTTGCTTCTTTCTTTGTGTGTTTCTTGCTTTCTTGTTTGCTTGCTTACTTGCTTTGCCTACGCATTTGCTTCTGCTTCTTGCTTTGCATTTCATTTTGTTTGCCTTGCTTACTATATTTGTTCTTATTTGGTTTTTTCTTCTTACTATTTTTGTTTACATTTGTTTGTTTGCTTGATACCTTACTATTTTTGTTTCCAGGAATAAGTGCTACCAACTACTACGTTGTCAATTTTGAATAAAGTATGTGGATGAGATTTGAAGAAACTTGTGATGCTACAACACTTGGCTAGTCTTGTGTTCGTATTCTTTGTGCTTGGTTATAACCTTTAGCTGATGAAGTCTTGATGGAAAATATGAGCCGTTTGTAAGGGAAGTTTTATTCCAACCATAAGCCTGTGTCCACACTAGGAATCCCCATGCATGTACTCATCCTTCTGCTCTATGTGTTCAAGCTCATCCAACTAGTAGAAACAGAGAAGGGGAAAATCTAAATGAGCAAACTTATGTCAGAGGTCTTACATGCTTCTCTGAAGGAACAACCTCCTTTTCTCTCAATAAGACAGGATCCCTCTTCCACCCCAAAAATAAATAAGTGTGTATGCACATTCCTTTTGAAAAAATAAAAAGGTGAAAGAAGGGAAAGGCTTCCTTTGTAGAGAGGTGAAGCATGCAATTCCACTGAGGTACTGACCAGGCTTGCTAGCAGTGGAGAAATGTGTGTATTCCTATGTAACTCCATCGGGGTAATATCCAGGCCTGCTAGTAGCAGAGACACACCAGAGATGAAAACTTATACTCTAAAAATCTTCAACTCGTGAGCTAAACTACCCTTCCCGAATTTGAAACACTGTGATCAAAATGATATTTTGATTGTGTTTGATTGAGATGGAGAAAGGTGAACCATGTATGTCCATGAGGTAAGTGGGGAAGCCAGAGTAACCCCTAGGGTGATTCAATACTCCACAAAAGACCAAGGCCCTATGCTATCGATGAACCAAAATAGAGAAGTTGGAGTTCTACCAATGTGTCGCCAAGTGTTGTAGTGGCTACAACCACCCTCCAAAATTTATGCCTGCACCCAATTTTAGAACCTCCCTTGATAGTTTCACTTGATGAATACACACACTTGAGTTCACTTCATGAGCTTGTGTGAGTCTTGGCACCCACCTTCCTTGATCATTTCACCCAAGATTTTGCATGTTGATTTCAATTTCATGCTTGTGACCATGGTCTTCCCTTCATGTGTACTTGTTGTGTTCACCATGTAAACATCTATCGCACTCACACATAGAGTCACATACACTATCACGCAAGCATCATCATAGTCGACCAATGATCAATCACAAGTGTCGTACTTTTCGCTTACAACGTCGGTCAGTCATGTTGAGCATGTGTGTCTAGTTGGTTTGAGTTCTCTCATCCTCAAGTCATTAAGTGTGTGTTTTCACGATCACATATGCATCTTTTGCTTGTTCACACACTTAGTCACTTTTTTGAAGTTTTGACGACTGGATTCCCCTCTGACAGCCAGACTATCACCCTGCCATCTACTCGATCAACTTTCACCCAGAACAACGCAGAAGCACCAAGCAAGCCATTTCAAGCTGTGTTTTCTGCAAGAAAATCAATCAACCTTCATGCTAGTGAATTGAAGAGTTTGATCCAGTAGCCACCCCGGGACTAACCGCCCTCAAAAATTATGTTGAGACTACAGACCTTGCCTGCTCTGCTAACTAATAAAATTTCACAAATAGGTTGGAGAGACATCCAGTGCCCGTCCCTATCGCCCTCAAAAAATTGTCCAATTTTTCTAGCCATCCCTCCACACAGTCAAGTGACTTCTCACCGAGAAAATTGCATAGTTTTCATGAGGAAGTTCTATGCTGCTGAGCAGTCTGCTCAGCTTAGAAATTGCACAGAGGTTACCAGCAAGCTAGCCTCCTAGCATCAGCGCAGTTTTTCCCGCCAGCACCTCCTGGCTGTTGACTACCAATTCCCTCTAGGATTTGCACAGTTTTTGTTGCAAAGCTCCAGCAACTGACTACCAATTCCCTCGAGGAATTGTGCAGTTTTTGCTACCAATCTCCCGGCAGCTAACTACCAGTTCCCTCCAGTAATTGTGCAGTTTCTGCTACCAAGCTCTCAACATCTAACTGCCAGTTCCCCTCAAGAATTGTGCAGTTTTTGCTGGTAGTTCCTCTCAGGAAATAAGCAGTTTTTTTTCGAAGCTCCGGCTGCCAGCTCATTCCAGAAATTGCGTGTATTTTGCATGCCTAACCTTTCCACAACCCAAACTGTTCCTCTTAAAAACTGCACATTTTTTTCCTCCAGCTGAGCTAGACCTCACAAATAGTCACTGTCGATCCAGATTTCCCATCTTCATCACCCAATGACTCCTGCGTAGTTTTCATCAGTAGTGCCTAGAGCCTCCATCCCGCCTCACAACCTTCTCACCTCTCCCGGTCACCTCCATCCGAAATGATCATGCAGCATGGTAGACTAGGAGGTTTATGGATTTTATTTCATCTCATCATGAGTGACTACAGACACAGGTACACAAACAAACATGGCATGACAATGGGTGGGATGAACAAAGGGAGCACATATAGAAGGACATGTTCAACAACAAAAAAATAGATGATGCATGCAAATGGATGTGCTCATGAATGGATGATCATGCAAAGATGTGTTCGTGGACTGACGGACACGAAAACATGCAAGATGTGTTCATGAACAGATGGTCAGATGAGCATGCACCCTTTTCGAATGGACGAACTTGTCAAGCTTACCTACATAGAAGTAAGGAAAAATCTATGAATGCAACATCAAGTGAACCAATGGCCATCAAAGACTTCGGGCACTTTGCCATGAGGAGGTGAAGCTGTGACACACCATGAGGACATCCATCACATAACCACACTACAGCTCGACACGCACAACAACAACAACATGAATGTACTAGCACTCTCATGTCAAGTCATGTCGTCCACATCTCTATTGTGGGCCATACTATCAATCAATGTAATGTAACGTGGAATTCTAAGAGACCCACTTGTTGTATGAAGAGTCATGTAAAGTCAAAAAGTCATGGAAGTTAAATAGTCATGAGGATAGTTGAACAACCACAAGGGTCAGTTTCACCCTTGGTTATAAATACCCCCTCATTTGTACATGAAAAGGAATTTTTCACCTGAGTTTCTCCCACATAGCCTTGAGAGTCTCTAATCTTTTCTTGGAGGAGTAAGTAGTGGCTCCAACGCTCCACACGCGGGGTTAGTGATGTATGGTGTAACGATATGTCTTGGAAGTTTCACTTAATTCAAAAGCCTGCTAACAAGCTAGCACATTTTCACGCATGTATTGTAATTGTTGGAAGATAACATTTAACACTTGTAATGCATGTTGATTTAACATGTGTTTAACACTTGAACTAATTCAATTGTTGTAATGCACATATGTTAATGAAAATGTGTTGTATATCTTGTTAACATTGTCTCGCCCATGTAGACTACTCTCCTAGACATTAGACAGATATTTTGCATAAAGCTTTCTATAACAACCATTGTACTCACACATACTAATCCACTGAGTGTTATACATGTTATATTCCCTTGTGTGCTGTGACTGTCGCATTCGTGTGGAATACTCTACTGGAAGTTGTGCACATCTTTTTGTGTTGTGTGTTCCTAGAAGAGTTGGAACTTCTCCCGATCGACTTGGGCCTCACTCCCACCCTCTCTCATTATTGTGAAAGAACCATTGATACAAGAGACACTTATAATCACCAAGCACATGAACCTCACTTCTTGCAAGACAAAGAAGACCACTCTCCTATGCTGACAAGAAAGAGTTGAGGGAAATCTTTAAGATAATGGCAATAGGGCCATCATACGGATGGGACTCCCACACCAAATGGTGTGAGGTCTAGTTGGGACTTTATAGAGGGGTGATACCCTGTATGTTGGTGGGTCCAACACCATCAATAGCTTCATAATCCATGGTATGGTTTCCAGGATGCAATGAGTGGTAGATAAAAATTCCTAGATGGGAGAGGTTATGGATTGATTTTGTTCATGAAGAGATTCAGAGAGGGACACAAGATGGTAGAATAGCTCTAACAAAGCACGAGTAGAAATTTTCCCTAGTAGGAAAAGGTAGCAAGGCCAAGGGAAAGAAGGGCCAAGGAGAGATTAAGTCCAGTCAAAAGGAAAGAAGAAGGATTTGAGAAATATGAAGTGCTTCCATTTCCATGTTTTCAAGCCTTATTCCACTAAGTCTCTTAATTGGTAAAATGAGTTCAGTAAGGATCATGTAGTTGTATTAGTGGAGGTAGATGTGTTTTCTTCTCAATTTGAGAAATATTTCTCATTGAGAGCTTGCTTAGAAAGCTCAACAAAAAACAATATTTTGTATATTTATTCAGGAGCATCATTCCAAATGATCGAGAATAAGAAGAATTTCAACTACTTAAAAGAGAATGACATGAATTTCAGATTGAGCTACGAGATCATAGCATGTACATAGCTAGAGGAGTTGGTATTGTCAGCTTTCAGAGAGATTCAATTAATTCTCTTCATCTCATAGATGTCTTTTATATTCCAGAATTAAATTAGAATTGTGTTTCAATATATACCCTTGAGTACAAGGGTTGTGATGTCATATTTAGCAGAGGTAAGGCTTACCTCCAACACTTAGCTTATGGTTGTAAGACATGGATAGGTGTGAGTAAGAATAATCTCTAAAACTTCTAGGTAGAGATAGGAACAGTCTTGAGAATAAAGGTAGGAAGATCTTAAAGTAGAGAAATGATCATTGAGTGAGAGTATGATATAGTTCTCAAGATGGAACCTCAGCCAGTATCTTAGTTTGAATCTCAGCTAGTTGGTAGTTGTGCCAACTAGTAGGATGATGAGGAACATAGCCTAGGGTGAGTGGATAAAGCCACCCAGTTAATGACTCCTAGTAGAGGGAGAGTTCGAGCCAAGTGGGTAGAACATTTTTTTAAGGGAGATCAGGAGAGAGTTGAATCTTCCAATATCAACTTTAGCCAACAGAAGTAGCCACTGAGATAAACAAGGTATATGGAACTTATGACTAAAGTGATAGACATGTAGAGCATGGTTGGAAAGAATAGGTCTTAATATCAAATTCCATAGAAAAAAGCAGGGAAGTCTTATAGTTCATAGGGAGGAGTTGTAGCAGCGGAGAATGTAGTAGTTTTCAAGACAAATATAGGTGGAATAATTTCTTCCAGAGGAACCTTCCACACGAATATGGAGTGTTGAAAATGGTAGCAAGAGAGGGCCTTCTTCATTCATGCCTTAGTCAAGAAATATCACAATGAAACTTTCCTTTAACATGGACAATTTTGTGGAGCTATGACAAGTTCATGGAGTTATAATACACAAAGTTGGAGAGGTAGTTAAGTCGATCTCCAAGTGCCAGTTCAAATTTACAAGTTGATGAGTTGGAAAGCTTCAATATTTATTGAAGCAAGGACATGTTAAACTAGAAATTGAGTTAGTTAACAAGTTGAACTCAATTTGTGTTACAAAATTGCACTTTCTATATATAACATGATCGAATTGCTTAAAAGTAGGATGAAAAAAAATTGTAATGAATTTTGTTTTGTGCACAGGGTTGTGAGATGAAACAATCACTCACAAGTTTGTGAGAGGTTGCACTAGTTTATGCGTGATATTTTCCTCTTATGAGTGCATATTTTGGAGGAGCCAATACGCAAAGCATAGAGAAAATTTGTTGATGTCATATTGTGCTAGGAGTTAGGGGTTGTGTCCTAAATTATAAGAGGTCCTCGGCGCTAGAGAATAGGAGGCTATGTGCAGAGAATTTGGACCAGCTAAAGTAGGCTCGTGCATAGTGAATATCAATCCAGCAATGGAGATAAGTGTGAAAGGAAAGAGGGACAGGTAGGCCCCTAGCAAGTAGGAGTTGGGTAAAGGTTGTTATAGAGTGTTTCAAGCTATTGTAAGTAATGAGAATAGTGATTTTTCTAGTGAAACAAATTGCCTAGTAAAGAGATCTAATTGCTCTAACTCTATCAATAAATTCTATAGCAATAAGAGGGCTTTCCCAGTTGAGTTTCCATAGAAACATTATTGTGTTTATTGCGTGATTGTGTTTCTTTATCTATGTTTATATTTCACTTCTTATTTAGAGTAGAGAAATTTGTTGTCTTGGTGAATCAAAGTTATTTTCAGTTTTTTCATTCAACAAGTTGTAGAATTTCAAGGAAAAACTACAATTATGACCCAAATATTTCATTTTTTGAACCGAAAAGGAACCCTTACAAGACTTTTCATATAGTTTTGCTCTCATAATGGTTTTAGGACCCTGTTGACATGTTGTACATGCTTGTCAAAATATTTTCCATATATTAATATGTCATAAGAAAATAATAACACCAATTTTCTAAGGAATGATTTGAAAATATAATTCAACAAGTTTTGAAATGTTGAAGATGAAGTAGTAAGTCCAAATGGCATCACCAAAAAATCATAATGATCTTCATGTGTTTTGCAGGTTATTTTGGGAATGTCTTATTTTTATATAGGAAAATGACCTCATCAACTCAGAGCAGAAAGACAGTTTGATTGAAGACAGGACCAAGTTAATAGGCCTATTTGCCAAGGTAACGTCTGCAGGAACTAGCAGGAAGAGTTATAACACTCCCCATGCATGAGCTAGGGGCATTAGTCCCTAGGGTAATTCACTGTGTTGCCTAAGGGACAATGTTAGTTAAGATTTTTGAGATTCTAGAGGTCAAATGAGTGAGTTTACTGACTAATATCCCACTTTTTACTCAAATATCAGCCCAAAAAGTAGGGAACATCTAACTTCGACCTGTATAAGGATATTTTCATTTCTAACAAAGTATAATAGAAGGGGAAAGAGCAATAAAGCAAGGAAACATCCTAGCTTTTGCAAAAGGAATCTCATGATAACGTTTTCAAGGATAATCCTCTCATCATATATATATTGGAGGCTTGGGGCATTGTGAAAGAGATTGAAAGGTCGAAGGGTTGTCAACTAATTATCTAAACTTTGTATGAGATATAGTTGTTTACCAAGAGGTTAAGAAGAGAGAGAGAGAGAGAAAGGAGTTGGAGAATTATGGGAATCTTGATTCACGAGATGATTGTAATCATCCTTTCCTATTAATAATATAGACCTGCAATTGTGTTGTCTACTCTATGGTGTTTATATTGTGTTATGTTACATGTTGAGGAAATGTCATAGTTTATGAGTAGATTAAATGCATGTTATTTGATATCTTTATATATTAATGTCTTTATTACCAAATTTTATGTGCTATAGTATTACTTCTTGTCTTGTTTATATGTAGGTGTTGATCTAGGACCTAGCAAAGGGGTCTTTCGCTCTGCTACATTGGGTTCTCTAGCAAAATTGCATCAAGATCTGAGGTAATCTCTTTCCTCTTACTTTGAATATCATGCATTAATATGGATATGTATATGCTTCTTTGTGACAGTTGTAGTTAATTTGAGATGCCTTTGATCCTAGGAAGATCCTTGAGGTTATTCCAGCCACAACCACTCGTGCATTAATCCCTATAGCAAAATTGGCGAATCCACTTGGGACTACACTTAGTTCCGAGTTTTCTCCTACCAAGTTCCTGTATCTCTCTTTCTTTCTAGACTCTCATGTTATTCTTGGTTCCCTTTCTAACCATTCAAGGCTCTTCAACACCCTCTTCACTGTGCTGAGCCTTTGATCTGACCCTGAAAGACTACTTTTATAGGTTTTGCCCCCTAACAGGCCCTAGTAGTGCAACCAAATAGTTATAATGCTCCGCTAACTTGCAGACAGAGCGTTAGTCCTATCACTAACTTTTTTTGGCCTCTTCTGAAGTGCGTTAGCCAACCAAAATCTTGATCGGCAGCCTATTCTGTGAACTCCTTGGTTAGGGAAGTTTCCTATAGTATATTCAAGGATTTGCAATTGTGCACTTTTGTGTGGTTTCCTGTTTCCTAAGAATTTTTATTTTTTAGGAAAATCGCAAAAGTGCTTATGCTTTTCATGAAAAGAAAATAAAATTTTGTTTAAATTTTTTTTGTTTAGTTGGTTAGATTTTGCATCTGTATATTGGGTTAGTTGTTAGAGAGCATTGCATGTCTTCAAGTTTTGTTTGTGTTTACTATTGAAAATAGCAACAAGAAATGCTAAAAATAGCACTGCTATAAACAGCAGTTTGGGTACTAGTGTTGGATTGAGCAACAGGGAAAGAAAAATGGAAGTGCTAAACATAACATTGCTATTTTTAGCAGTTCAAGATGGATTCCTATTTTAGTCAGTCCCTAAACTATAATAGGAAGTAAATTTGAATTTGAACTTAACAATTGTTTGAAAATAAATTAATTAATTCACCATGAGTTAATTAGTTGTGAAAAATCAAACATGAAGTCTATGTGAGGATATGTAATAGTTTCTCTATTAATTGAGGAATTTATCCATCAATTAAAGAGATAAGGATGAGTTCTAGTTTGAGTTGTAATTAGTTGGCTCAGTTAATTGAGTCAAGTCTAGTTAGATTGATTTAAATAGTTTGTTTAAATTAATGTGAGTTCAATTAGTTAATGCATGCTTGCATATAACTACTGTTCTTTAGATAACTGAATATTCTCTCATGAATAACTCATGCATGTCAGTTCAGACAGAGACCCAGTTCAGATCAGAGGAGCGAAAGTGTACTATCAGTTGGATGGATTTTTCCTATAAAGGAAACTCATCCATGGAGAAGGATTTATCTCCTTCAGGATTATGCAGTTAGATCAGAGGTTAGTGAGTGTGTGAAGAGGCCAATTCACACAAGTGGCTACACTCAACCCCAAGGAAAATTGTGTAAAGAAATAGGAGGCTTGGAGGGCAGAGGAGAAGGTTTGAGAGAGGCCTTTGAATGTTTATGAGTAGCAGAGGGATTGCAGAGAGAGCATAATAACTTGTGAGGTGATTCTTTTTGTAATCCAGGCTATATTTCCACTTGTACGATAATACAAAGTTGGGGTTTTAGGTTGAGGTTTTCCCGGGGTTATTTATTCTATGTTATGTGTGATTGATTTCTTCTTATTAGTTATATGTGTTCAATTGATCTTGCTCAAATTGATTAAGCTTCCGCAAAGTGTTGTAGAAGTAGATCTTGTATTATGTTTTAGTATATTACATAATCTATTGATTTATAGTGGGAATTTCTACATGGTATCAGAGCAAAGGTGATTAAGGAAGAACAATATACAAGAAGGGAGAAGTTTGAAGATTGTGGTTCCTGAATATAGAAATCAAGTTCTTATCACATCTCTATTTCACCTATGGCATTCAGTGGTTTAAGACTCGAGTATGCCCTTGATGGCAGCTTGAATTATATAGCCTAGAAGGATTGCATGGAACCAGTATTAGAGGATAACGGTCTAAAGGACTTCATTGATCAAGAAGTCCCCAAGCCACTAATGCTACTCAATTGGCGGAATGGAAGAAATGTGTGGAAGATCAAGGAGAATCCTTCTGGAGGGAGTTTGAGACCACATAGTCTCAAGTTTCCATGGGAAGGATACACTATTTTCAATGTGGAAAACATTGAAATATCTATATTAGAATAATAGTGATCAGAGGAAGTTGGCGCTGAAGGACAAGCTTTGGAAGATCAAGTGTGAAAAGGGTGACACGATCTCTATGTATCTGAACAAGCTCACCACATGCAGGGATGAGCTTGGAAGTGTAGGGATCATGGTAGCTAATGATGACATGGTGAGTGTTGCACTCCTCGGTCTTCCTAAAAGCTAGCATAGCTACCAGGACTCTGTTAATGGAAGAGAAAAGATAAGAAGAAACACCAAAGATGGTTCTTCATCCATGGAGGATGAAGAAAACTGTGCCTTAGCGAGTAAGGCAAAGAAGGGGAAGGAGAAGGATTCTCATTCTCAATCTAGTTCTTCCCAAGGTAGGAAGAAGTTTGACAAATTGAAAGTGTGATGCTTTCGTTTTCATGAGGTGGGCCATTTTGCTACAAGTTATCCACTGAGGAAATCCAAGAAGGGATCCGTGGAAGGGTCAGAAGGTGAGGCATTGGCCTCACAGTTCGAGTTGGATTTCACACTGTTCGCATGCATGGTTTCATCCATGGTGGGAAGTGGTTGGTTTATTGATAGTGGAGCTTCTTTCCACATGACCGGTGACAAGAGTTTGTTCAATACTTTGGAGGAGAAAGATCTCTAGATACTCATAGTGATTGGTAATGATGAAAAGTATAGTGTCTCATGTATAGGCATGGTTTTTTTTCAAAGGGAGCATGGAGCTTACATTACCTTGACCGATGTTAAGTATGTACCAAGATTGAAGAGAAATTGGTGTCGATCATGATGCTAGAAGACAGAGGCTATGATGTAGTCATCAGTAAGGGAAACGTTTTCCTTAGAGACATCACCACTAGACAGGTGAAGAAGATCAGTTCACAGGTCAAGAACTTATATGCTCTTGAGGTTCAAGATGCATGCAAAGCCTTGAGGAGCAAGGAAACTGATGGAGACTTGGTGGTTGAGAGGGAGAGTAAATTACCTCTCAACGTGCAGCGCCAGAAGAAGTCTCAGATGATTATGGAGGATCCACGATTGGTGAAGTAGCTTCAGGAGGTTTTGGAGCAGCCACAACTAGAGAAGCTGAGAGGAGATCGAGTAGAGACATCTACTCATGTAGAGACCTCTAGTAGGGGGAAATTTCGAGCCAGGTGAGTAGACGGATCACATGCATCCATACCTCTAGGTAGGAGGTGGGGCGATGTGGAGTGATCATCCCAAGAAGGCTGGAATAGGGGCAGGATCCTTAAGGTACCCAACCTCTTTGATTCAACTTTGCTACAGGAGCCCCAACGAGGAGTAACAAGACTAGATGAGTGGGTAGAGATAGATGTAGATGGAGTGGTAGAGAGATCTACAATGCAAGAGTCCCAAGACTGTGTAGAGCTAGCAGGCTGCAACAATGTGAGAGGCACAGGAGTTTTGCAGTAGTGCAGGATGGCACAGCGAGGTGTGCAACAATGCGAGATGCATGGAGTGTTGCAGCAGTTTAGAGGTCAGAGAGGGAGCACTTGTCAGTAGCAGGTAGAGCTTCAGCATCAGAGTATGTTTCTAGCCCAACAGAGAGGTCAGTGGGGATTTTTTTTTGTTTCTACAATTGCTGGAGCAACCATACTTGGGAGAAGTGTTGCATGTAGAACATTCCAAAGGTACATGATCAAGTTCGAGTTGAATGCCTTTCTTGTTGAGAGCAAGTGTTGAAAATAGTAACAAGAAATGTTAAAAATAGAAGTGCTAAAAATAGCACTATTATAAATAGAAATTTGGGTACTAGTGCTCGATTGAGAAACAGGGAATGAAAAATGGAAGTGCTAAAAATAACATTGCTATTTTTAGAAATTCAGGATGGATTCTTATTTTAGTCAATCCCTAAACTATAATAGGAAGTAAAATTTGAATTTGAACTTAACAGTTGTTTGAAAATAAATTAATTAATACACCATGAGTTAATTAGTTGTGAAAAATCAAACATGAAGTCTATGTGAGGACATGCAACAGTTTCTATATTAATTGAGGAATTTATCCATCAGTTCAAGAGATAAAGATGAGTTCTAATTTGAGTTGTAATTAGTTGGCTCAATTAACTAAGTCAAGTCCAATTAGATTGATTTAAACAATTTGTTTAAATTAATGTGAGTTCACTTAGTTAATGCATGCTTACATATAACTGTTGTTCTTTAGATAATTGAATATTCTCTCATGAATAAATCATGCATGTCATTTTAGACAAAGACCCAGTTGAGATCAGAGGAGCGACAGTGTACTATCAGTTGGAAGGATTTTTCCTATAAAGGAAACCCATCCATGGAGAAGGATTTTTATCCTTCAAGATTGTGGAGTTAGATCAGAGGTTAGTGAGTGTGTGAAGAGGCCAATTCACACAAGTGGTTGCACTCAACCCCAAGGAAAATTCCGTAAAGAAATAGGAGGCTTGAAGGGTAGAGGAGAAGGTTTGAGAGAGGCCTTTGACTGTCTATGAGGAGTAGAGGGATTGCAAAGAGAAAAGGATAGCTTGTGAGCTTATTCTTTTTGTAATACATACTATATTTCCACTTGTATGATAATATAGAGTTGGGGTTTTAGGCTGAGGATTCCCTGGGTTATTTCTTCTGTGTTATGTGTGATTGATTTCTTCTTATCAGTTATATGCGTTCAATTGATCTTTGCTCAAATTGATTAAGCTTCCGCAAAGTGTTGTAGAAGTAGATCTTGTATTGTGTTTTAGTATATTACATAATCTGTTGATCTACAGTGGGAATTTCTACATTTACTACACTCGATGCATGGTGTTTATTCATGCATAAATGATTCTCTCCTTGTAGAAATGACTTATTCATTGAACTAAAATTGAAAAGAATTTTCTACATGGTTTGTGTCAGAGTCTCACAAAAATCCATACGTCAACACCCCTTTTGAAGACATGAATAAAGTACATTTAAAATATATCTCGTAATAAAAGAAATCAACAACTCTTTTTTGAGTATACACACATGTTAGTCTAGGCTAGGATCTTGGGCTAGGCAGTTGTGAGTTAACTGCCCAAAATCATAAAACTGAGACTAGTGCCATTAAAGAGGGAAAATCCTGTTGTACTCATACTATCTGGGACTCTTCTAGTCAAAGCAGAGTTAAATGTGAGAAAACATTGGAATGTGAGAGAAGGTAGCTTGGCTTTGATTGCATCTCCATTGGGTATCTATGTATTGGAGAACCCTTCGAGGGTATCGAAGATGAGTTGAGGACTCAGGTATCCTGCCCACACAGCATTGTCTGTGACCATGTCCCCCCTAGTAATGTTTGTGATTTTAGGTAACCATAGTGGCCATACATTTTAGTGACAAACACAAGGTGATTGGGGTGGGCTACCTCAGTACCTAAACAGATGAACCTACTATGTTTTCAGTTTTTTAGAGGGTGCTCGTCTTCACGAGAGTACTTGGCCCCTTAATATGAGGTTTGGGCAAAGCTCAAGAGTAATATTAATTGTATATTTGGCCAGCTCTATCTTTTATCCTTTATGATACTAGGTTTAATATGCAACAAATGGTGGTTATTAGACAAATCCATGTCTCTTGACTGCTTGTTGATTGAATTTTAGAGTATTTTTTGTTTTTTAGGTACCATTTTGTTATCACTAGGACTATAATCAATATCACTATAAAAAATTTGATAAAATATATCGGTCATTGTGGCTACATACGGCCCTTGTCATCAATCTCGGTGATAGAAAGGTCTTCCTTCATTGACTATGGAGGATCCGCTGAGCCTTGGTGATCCGGATTACCCCTCTTTGGGTAATCAATCTCTAATATCTAACACTGAATCAAACAATACATCCCATGACACAATATTGTAGGAGGACTATTTAACTATGATCCTCCCATCATTAATCGTTTAGGACCGCTATTGATTCAAGTTGCATCTATACCTATCATGTCTTCAGCTGTACCTACATCCACCATTTCCTCAGTGACTAATGGGTCATGGGCTTTTGTGGAAAAATTTGGTCCACCCTCACTTCCCCTATCTATAGTCAGTAATACACAACTAATCAGTAACCTCTCTATCCAAACTATGCCAATTCCGAGCAACTTAGTTACAACTCACATGAGCGAAACACCGTACATACCTTCTTTCACCCCTTTTGTGTCTCTTCCTAGACCTTCAGCTAGCGCTCCAAATAACGTTGTTAGAATGAGTCGATTTAGTAATCCCTTTGGTTGCAATCCTCTATTTAGTTTATACCTCCGAGATCAAATTCTAGGGAGAAATGTTCCCAATATGCACATATCGGTAAGGGGCATTACCATTCCCACTCCACTTCTAGGACAATTTGGACAACCATTAATTGACCTCAATCATCCAAATGTACACTACCCAAGTGTCAGTCATGTTCCTATGGCCAACTACATGGCCAGAAGGATCCCTCAAACCAGTCTCGCTCAATCCATTTGGGCACCCCATTCTCAACCTCAATTGAGTCAAGGGAGCAATTTTTATCTTGGGGGAAATCAAGCTTATATCCCCCAACCTAACATCCCATATGGAAAGCCACAGTATATGACTATTCCTCCACCGCAAGGAAACTATTATCCAACAAACCCTACATATATTGTCGGGAACAATATGATAGGAGCACCGCAGGGTCCCTCAGTTCATTTGTCATCACCATGGTCAGACTCGAGGGCACCGAATAATTTTCCTTTTTTCACAACACTCGGCTTCTCCAATATGTACAAACTGACCAATGATCCCATATACCATAAATTACATTGGCCCCCAATCCCACACAAAATACCTACCAACATCTTGAAGTTTGAAGAAAAACAAGGGGATGATCTCGTTACACATGTCACCACCTATCATCTATGGTGTGTATCAAACTCCATGGTGGATGACAGTATCCAACTTTGACTCTTCCCCTGCATCCTTAGTGGAAATGCTTCCAAGTGGTACATTGAGTTACCAAGCACGTTAGTTAATACGTTGGTTCCTTGGTGATGGAATTTTTAAATCACTTTCAACAGCCCATCCACTACGAAACTGGGATGGAACTCCTTACTACCTTACACCAAGACACCTCCACCCACATCTCCTATCACATTCATGAATGGAGATGTAGGCGAAGGCTAGTTAAAGTCTCCATTCCTAATTATCTATTAGTATATTAGTTCTGTAAATCTCTTCCTCCCAAAATCACCAAGGACGTTGCCTTAGGTGGTGCAGTCACTAAAACCCAATCCATTAATTGCGCTCAGCACTTAGATCTGATTTGTTCGCAGTCTGGCACATTATACAACATAATTCCCAATTCCCCTATAAATTCCAATGCTCCCACTACTCAACAACCCAGCACACATGTTGATGGTATTATTGTCACTACCTCTAGGTGTATTGTAAAAACACTTAGTGGGCACATTTTTGAGTTTTCTGTTGATCTCGCTACCCAATCGGATACTCTTCCTACCGTTGTGATAAACTTTGCGCAGTCTACACAAAAATCTAGCAGCAAGAATAAGAAGAATTAGAAAAATACCTCTCCTTCTTAGGAGTAGCCAGCCAAGAAATCTAACCCCAATCATAAAGTCATTGCACAACCTGACAGTGGAAAGGAAAAAGTTTTAAAATTCCCTTGCAAAATTTGTTCAGAAGACCATATGACACATCGATGTCCATGTCACCAAGAATTCACGGATCTTCTTGTTCAAATTGACACTGATTGAACCCTCGTGGTCCTACACAACACTTTCCCTGCTGAGAAACAACAACATCTTATTGCAAATTCACCTCAATGCTCGCAAGGGGGCAATGGCAATTCATATCATCCTTCCTCTAGTGAAGGATAGTCGACCATTTACACCTTTGAAATAGTTGAACTTCAAACTTGAGCCAAAATTTATGGAGCTCTAGTTGCTAACGCTTAGGACGTTGCCTCAATTTGAAACCCACCACTGCCCAATGATGTTCATATCAAAATTCCTATTGCTGATATTGTAATACAACCCCCAAAAAAGGGGCGCTTTATCACACAACACATAATACATCTGCACGTGTTTGCCAAAACTACAGTATTGTAGAAGACTTGGCAGAAGCACCGTTAGCTATGTCTGCACTCGAAGTATTCCAATCTTGTCCAGCACAACAAAAAGCTTTGCTTTCGGCTATTGTTGTAGTTTACCCTCAAGATTCCATGCTAGAAATATTTGACATGGAGAAATGTAAACCCCCCCTTTCCCACCAAATTGCATTTCAGGTGAAATGTTTTTTAAAAGGGCAAGGTGCACATAGAACTGTCATTGATGAAGGCACTTCAACCTGCATCATGTCTGCTTCATGTTGGATCACCTTGGTTTCTCAAACCCTCTCTCCACTGTCGATTTCCCTTAAATCATTCAATGGCCATACATTCATCCCAAAAGTTTACCTTGTCAACTACCCCATCACTTTGAGTGGGAAAATGGTAACAAAAACTCAAAAGTAATCTGCTTTTGGGCCACAGTTGGACTTACACCATGACTTCCATTGTTTCTATGGTTTTTTGCATCATCCTATTTCCATTGGATGGAAGAATAGTCACAGTGGAATAATTTTCTTTATGCATGCAAGATTACTTCTTATTTCCTAGCGGCATCGTACCTTTAGTGGGTGGCATACCTGACTCTTATGTCAATATTGGTACCAGTCTTTTGAAGGGTTATTCCCTTATGGGTTTCTTTCCTCTCTGGCTGCTTGTGATTCCACATACATTTTCTATGGTCTCCACTATTCCTCATCACCCAACCAATCCTTGGATCCTCCTAACCCCTTGAGACATTCTCTTATGGAGAATAAATGTCGATGTCACCAGTCAAATTGGCCTATCAAGCCATTCAAGCCACGACCAATGATACCATCTCATCTCCCACAAATTCTAGCTTTAATGATCTCCTCAATCAAGTCCTAAGGGAGCGTTAGTGACCCTACTAACTCTAGTTATTAGTTTGGGAACAACGTTAGTGGATTCTAAAGAGCATCTAGAGGTCAAAGGATTGACTCATAAATATCTCTATATTCCCTCCTAAATCTACTCAAAAAAGCAAGGAAACATCTCACGTTCGACCTATTTGTGGGATTTATAAATCCTAATGAAGGAGGGAAATGGGAAAGATATGAAAAGCATGGCAACATCATTGCTTTTACCTTAAAATATTCATGGAGGAACTTGGCAACCCTAACTCAATTACTACATAAGCAAAGGTAGGGCTATGGTGATGGGGGTCATATCATTTGAAAGGATAACTTACTTCAATAGTCTCAAATCTAAGATGGGAGATAGAGAGAAGATGGAGGGGTAAGGGAAGGTTGATGCAATAGATGGTTGTAATCACTCTTCTGAAATTAATATATAACTGCAGTTGTATTGTCTACTCCGTGGTGTTTTTACTATCATTCATTTACTTGTTTGTCCAATACCTTTTAGCATGTGTAGCTTAGTTATGTGCAACTAGATGTCTTTTATATATACATTTATTAGTTATCAAGGTTGCATGCTATGATTATGCTTGTCTCTTATATGTGCAAGACTTGATTTGGATTCGGTTCAGGGGACTTCCACCTAGCTACATTGTGATCTCCAACAAATCTACACAGAGGCTTTAGTTAATCAATCTATCTTGCTTTGATAGTTAGTTATTGTTTATGGACATGCATGTAACTTTGTGATAGCTGCAAATAATCTTACATTCTGCCAAAGGTTTCGGGAAGACCTTTGAGGGTATCTCCATTCTTCATACACCATGCATTCTATCCTATAGCAGAATTGGTGACTCCACTCAAGACTATAAATTTAGTTCTTGGTTCACCCAGATAGTTCTCTATTTCCTCCTCCTTTTAAGACCTACCTATGCTTCTGAATTCCTTTTCTGTCCCATCAAGACCTTATTGCATTCTTCCCTCACATATTCAGCCTTGGATCTGATCCTAAAAGCCATATTTTGAAATATTTTCCCACGCTAACATAGGTTAGCAGAGTAAACAAAGCTTTATAAAGCTCTGTGTCTGCACAAACAGTTCATTAGTGGACCCAGTAACTCTCTATGGCCACTGCTATACAGCGTTAGTCCCCCACATTTTGACATGCAGCTGTGTCTGTAAACTCAAAGGGATGGGAAACCTACTCATGGACTGAAAGAGGATCCACAACTGCATTTTGTTAGCAAGATCTGTGTCCTAAAAGGAATTTTTTTTTTTTAAGGAAATAAGATTTTCTTCTTTCTTTAACAGTTTTTATAAAAGAAAGATCAACTTTTTTTTATTCATTCTTCTGCTTAGTTGGTTAAAATTTGCTTTATTTTGGTTTCAAATAGTTGTTAGAAATAATTGGAAAGATTTATGTTGGTTATGCACGTGTATCAATGACTAGGATGCATGGAACAAATATGAACATATGAAAGACTCTCACTCGTAGAATACAACTTATTTCATCGAATTGAATATTTTCAAGCATTGTATTTTTCATTTTGAGTTAGATTCCTACCATACATCATATGTCAATGCCCTTACCAAAGACACTAAAAGAGTACACATAAAATTTACCTAAAATCAATCAGTAATTGTTTATAGAGCAAACAAACATTAGTTCAGGCTAGGATGTTGGGATAGGCAGTGTGAGTAAACTGCCCAAGATCAAAAACCAAAACTAGTGTCATTAAAAGAGACAAAAATTCCTTCTGCACTCATACTAATGGGACCACTCCAGTCAAACTAGAGCTAAATACGAGACAACATCTGATTGTATGTGAAGGTAGCCTACCTTCACTTGAAACTCCTTTGGGTATTATGTGTATTGGGGATCCCATCGAGGATTTTGGAGCTGAGTTGGGGACTTAGGTATCCTGCCCTCACAGCATACTGTCTGTGACTATGTTCCCCCTGGTAGTGTCTATGATCTGAGGTATCCTTAGTGGCCATACTTTAAGGGACTTACAACAAGGTGACTGGGGTGGGTTGCTCTGGTACCTAACATAAACGGACCTACTTTGTCTTCAATTTTTGGGAGGGTGTTCATCTTCACGAGAGTACTTGGCCCCTCAATCTAAGGTTCGGATGAACCTCTAGAGTAACTATAGCTATACATTTGGCCAGCCCTCTCTGTTATTCGTTGTTATATTGGGTTTCATATCTAGTGATCGGTTCTTATCAGACAGGGTCATTTCCCTCTATATGTTGATTGCTTCACTTAGTACATTTTTTATTTTTTATTTTTTTAGGTACCCGAGTGTTGTCATTGAGACAATAAAAAATATCACGATAAAATTTATTGATAAAAATTAACGGTCATTGTGGCTACATTTGGCCCTTGTCGTTAATCTAGATGATTGTTAGGACTTCCTCCACTCATTGCAGAAGATCCGTCAAGCTCCAGTAAACCAAATTCCCCATCTTCAGTCTCCAAGGTCTCACACAGAATCTGTTTGGACCACCAATGGTTCAAGTTTACCTGAGGATTTATTCATTGCAGGACTTCTTCCTCCCTACAACCCTCTGATCACGAATTTGTTGGACCCACTCTTAGTTCATGTGGCACCTGTACCCCCTGTGTCTTTTGTTGGAACATTTCCATCCATCCCGTCGATGACTAATGGGTCATGGAACTTTTTGGACACTTTTGGTCCCCCACCACTTCCCCAATCAACAATCACCACTACACCATTGATGATGAACCCTACTATCACATTTGTCCCAGGTACAAACACTCACATGAAACCCTCCACGAGTGGAACCCAGCCTATGCCAGGCTCCACCCCCTTAGTGTCAAAATCTATACCTTTGACAAGTGCTACATGCAGCGCTCCTTATAACACTCAATATAGCACAGTTAGCACGGGTCCCTTCAACCAACAATATGGTTGGCATCCATTATATAGTTCTAACCCCCAGATTCAAGTATCTGGGGGCACTACCAATATGCATATACCAGTAGGGAACGTAATAGTTCCCCCTCCATTTTTAGGCATGCATGGTTAGCCACGGATTGACATGAGCACTCATTATGTCATTCAAGCAGATATGGTTAGTTTTGTGGTGGGCAGGAATCCTCAAGGAGGTCCCAACCAATTCATGGGGGCACCCTACTCACAATTTCAAATGAGTCAAGGGGGCACTGCTTATCCTGGGGGAAATTCTATACCCCAACATCACAATCACCATGGAAATTCGCATTACAATACCATACCCCAAGGTAACTACTATACCATGCAACGTATGTATAATATTAGGACTCAAATGATGGGAGGACCGCAAGGATCCTCAAGTCATATGTCATTGCCTTGGTCCGAGTCGAGGGCATGACACACCCTGTTTTTTTTATAATATTGGATATCCCCAATTTGTACAAACATACAAATGACCCCATCTATCATAACTTACTCTAGCTACTAATCCCGCATAAAATACCAACAGACATCCCTATGTTCGAAGGGAAACAAGGGGAGGATCTGGGTACCCATATCGCCCCCTATCATCTTTGGTGTGTTTCTAACTCCATGGTGGATGATAGTATCCAATTATGTCTTTTTCCGCACACCCTTACTGGAAACACAGCCAAGTGGTACAACAAGTTACCATGTGCATCAATAAATACCTTTGATGCTCTAGTGATGGAATTCTTAAAGCACTTCCAGCTAACCATTTGCTATGAGACTGGGACGAAACTCCTCACTTCATTACGTTAGGATACCAGCACCTACATCTCGGATCATATGCATGAATGGAGATGTAGGCAAAGGTTAGTTAAAGCTCCCCTCCCACACTATCTCTTAACGGACTAGTTCTACAAGTCCCTACTCCCTCAAACCTCTAGAGATGTCGCCTTAGGTGGTGCGGTCACAGAAGAGCAATCCATACATTGTGCCCAGCACTTAGATATGATATATTCACAGTCTGGCACTCTTTACAACGTAATCCTCAATGCCCCTCACAACTCCAATGCTCGTGCTACTTAGCACCCCAAAGCGCACGCCAATGGGGTTTTTGGCGCAACCTCCAGGGCTACTATAAAACAACTCAGCGGTTACATTGCCTAGATGTCAGTGGAACCCTCTACCAAATCGACTGCTCTTCCTACCACCATAATAAACTTTGTACAATCTATGCAAAAACCCAGTGGTAAGAACAAGAAGAATAAGAAAAGGACCACTCCTTCTGAGGAGCAGTCAACAAAGCATCAAAACCCAAAGTAGAAGGCCATCACACACTATGATGATGGAAAGGATAAACCTACCCAATTCCCTTGAAAAATCTGTATGCAATACCACATGACATATTTATGTCTGCGTCTTTAGGAATGCACAGATTTCATTGCTAAAAAGGACACTGGAAGGACCCATGTTAACCTGAATAATCCTTTCCACACTCAACAGTAGCAACACCTCATTGCAAACCAACCCCAACCCCCACAAGGGAGCAATGATGGTTCACAACATCCTTCAGCTGGTGAAGGACCCTCTACCGTTTACACCTTTGAAATGGTAGATCTACAAACACGAGTGTTATATACATATTCGAGCACTGCAACCCCAATCACATATGTCCATAAACTGAGGGATTCTGAGTCCCTAAAAGTGTTGTTTCTTGCCCTAAAGGAATAAGGTCAGCTAATTACATCATCTCCTAGAAGTTCTCCATAGAAAATTACTCAGAACTGGTCAAAACTGGACCATACAGACTGCTCAGTGTAGAGGGTGCGATGCATCTCACCTGCTCAGTGTAAAAAGTGTGATGCATACTAGAAAGCCCTTCTATAGGGCATGATGGGCAAGAGTAGACAAACGGCAAAGACATTTTACAAGGTGGATGATCATGGAATCTTCCAGAAACTTCTCTTGTGACACTTGCCTCTCTGAATTCGCCCAGGGATGAGTAAGAGATCATCAATCTCCAAGTGGAATCAAGGACTATTCAGAGAGAAGACCCAATGTCATCTTCATAGCATGAAAAGCCTTCTCACCTCATGAAGCTTAGATCACCCAACACTATGATATTGCACCAGGAAACTAACAACACTTCCTTACAAGATACAAGATTCCAGCCTTTGGATCTCTAGGATGAGGGATCCATATATAGATGATTGCAAGGGGGTGAGTCAGCTTCCCATGCCACTGCAACTAGTAGTTGTTGTTGGGCCATTCGCCAAATGGGGCATAGATTTCATGACTTGTAACCCCACCTCGGCCGGGGGGCATGGGTATATCATAGTCAAAGTTGACTATTTTACAAAATGAGCTGAGGCGATGCCTACATTAAACAATAGTGGCGAAACGACTACTCTTTTCTTTCTCAATCATGTAGTCTCCAGATTCGGTGTTCTACAAGCTATAGTTATAGATCATGGATCGCATTTTCACAATCACATGATGGTTGAGTTGGCTTCCAAATTAGGACTGTCCCATGACAGCTCTACTCTGTATTATCTGCAAGCTGATGGGTAAGTTGAGGCAATCAACAAAGTCCTGAACTACATGCTGCAAAGGATGATTGAAGTCCATAAACGAAGTTGGCACCTAATCCTATACTCAGCCCTATGGGCATACCAGACATCGATGAGAAATGCGACTGGATTTACACCCTTTCAGCTGGTCTATGGACTGGAAGCAATCTTACCTGTTCAATGTGAAATCTCGTCCCTCAAGCTCGCAGTCGACCTTCTCCCTGGAACTTCAGAATAAGAGGCTCATTTCTTGGACTAATCCAATTGGATGAAACCCATCATGATGCTGCCTTGGCTAAGGAAGCCCATAAGAAACGAGTCAAGGCACAGTTCGACAAGAATGTCAAACCTCGTGTCTTCTCAGAAGGTGCCTTGGTCTTACTTTACGACCAAGAGTCCGATAAGTTAGGAGCAAGCAAGTTCAAGTCTTTATGGATGGACCCCTATATTGTTAAGTGAGTATTAGCAAAAGGAGCCTATGAGTTAGTGGATTATGATGGGATTCCACTGGCGCAACTCTCCAACGGGTTATACCTTAAGCATTACTATGCTTACCTCAGTATAGTAACCCCCATGATTTTGTTACATTTTTTTTTTTTCGCTAAGAGAAATCGTTTTGGTTAGGTAATCCACTTTTGCATTTGTTATATATGTCGAACCCATTGGAATCATTTGTTGGATATGCTGACGAAGCGAGCTGTAGTTCGCGGAACCTATCTTCTGGGCGCCTGGGCCATCTTTGATCCAAGCGGCATGTTAGTAAGTTTTAGAGGGGTATGTATTGGCCGATTAATGAACAACATCACTGAATACAGCACATTGATAGAAATCCTCTATGATGCCATCGAACATGGCATACATCGACTTGTTGTCAGGCTAGACTCACAGCTCGTCATTCTACAACTCACCGGTATCTATTCTGTGTGGAATCCAGCTATCTATCGCATGTTCTTAAGGGTCAATATTTTGGAAAGACAGTTTGATTCAATCCAATATCAACATATTTCCATAAACTTAAACACATTAATAGATTCATTGGAAAATTATGTGTTAGATAGACATTTGCGACATTTATAAAAGAAAATCATTTCATCAATATTTGCATCAGGATCATGTAACTTAACCAAAATGAAGCTCCGAAAATCAAAAATATATATATAATTGTTTATGGTTTACACATAGTGTTCTGTGTCCAAGACAAAATTGGTCAAAGGACCCAAAAAGTCAAAACTCTAGGGGGCACCCTAGTCTAATGATGTTGGTGATAACAAGTCACCACCCGTGCAATCATGCGCAAAAGCCTAGTCCATCGACATGGCACACCAGTAGTATGTTGTTGTAATCTCAGATGCAGCTCGTCAGTCCTCACATCCAAGATACCAAGAGTGAGACCTTCGATATGATCTTGCACTGTTGCAAGAGTCTCGGCCATATCCAAGTCGCGAAGGACAACCCTCCCTACAGCCTCTCCTCCTAGAACGACCACTGGTGCTCTCAGGTGCATTGTTGGTCACACCGGTTCGATATATGCATGAGCACGTGAGTTTTGATTAGTATTGATAAAAGAAAGCATGGGAACATTATAAAATCGATAAACATGGATATGGTAAAAAATTTTACCTATAGTACTCCACTGCTCACCAGTTGGTAGCACCAAATCTAGGTCACCCTGGAAATCCATACCAACATATGGACACTTGGCATAAACCATCTCCTGATAGGTGAACCACTCAAAGAAAGCATCAGAGAAAGAAACCTATGGCTGACCAACATGTCGGGCCATAAGGTCAACCCATCTCTGCATCCATGGCTCAGTCAGTGGCGACAAACCAAGTGAAATGTACTATGGCTGCATCACCGAGATCTTCTCCGAGGCGAAAGTGGTCAAAATGGAACCATAGCCAAAGTTCTTAGATCACCCATTTTTCACCTTGGTAAGTTGTTCTTTTATCACCGGAAGTACCGCATCACACTAGTTGAACACCTTCGGTTCAAGGCATCCTAAGGCATACTTCATATAGGACCTGTTGGCCAAGTGAAGAGTCGCACTACTAGCCAGTCTAGCAAAGGTGAACAAGATGGTCCTCAAAGACCAGTCAGTAACATCTCGGATGTTGATCTTTCCATCCCTACTCGTTTGAGATCCTTCTCTATAGTATCAGCGAATATAATCCCTCACAGATTCGCCCCCACGGATGGAACCTGATAGTGAGAGAGGGGCACCACGCCTCGATAAACCGATCAAAAAATAGATGTCCACGATAGTCAAAGGGATGGATTTACCTCTAATATGGAACACCTAGTTGGTAGGATCCTATGCATCGAGGAAATATTGCAACGAGTTGATTTGTTGCCTCATGCTGGAAATGTGGAAGAACTTGAGCAAACCATAGTTCCACAATGCAGTTATCATGCCCAGATCATGTAGAGCAACCATGTCCTCTTCTTCATGATCATGTTCTCACCATGTAACAACCATTTTTCTCTGATGAATCTCTGAAAGAAAACAAGAGAAGAGTCAGGATCCTATTTGGAAAAAAACAGGCAAAATATCTATGAAAAACAGTGCATAAAGTTCCATCCTTATGCCCATCGCACCCTAGCTATGTACTAGGAGCGATGCATACTGACTAGCCAGTGGCCAGCCCAGTGTGCATCGCACCTTTCGATGTACATAGGGTGTGATGGGGGCAGAACGAGTTGTTCAAACCTCAGAGGATCAAGAAAGCAGGGAAACATGCTCAGAATTCAAAAAGAAAGGAATGCAACTGAAGAGCACAGGTTTAGCTTCTACCTAGTCTAGATGGCACCAAGAATCATCCATAGAATCTCTCGAAATCAGCTAGTGAAAGTTGAGGGGGGAAACACCTCCAAATCTTCAACAGTCTCAAGCTGAAATGAAATGGTAAAATGAGGGGTAAAAAACTACTTTTAAGTTACTTTTCACGTAATTCAAGTAGGGTATTAGTGTTTTAACTCTTTTTTCAAGCATGTATTCTCATTTCTAATCAGTTTGATGGAGCAATTGAATAGGTAGTACGACCATCAAAAGAACGTAGTGTTAACAATGGGTCGAATATCAATGACCATTATCACGAGAAGTTTTTATGTGAAGTTTAAGCTCGTTAAAAATTAAACCTAAGCAATGAGCAAATGTTCCCCCAGAGTTTAATCTCATTAAAAAATGGACCAACCTCTAGTAAATAACCATTGCGAATGCATTATCATCAGCTTCTGAGCCTTGGTCGTGTTCTTACCATCACCTCCACTCTTTTTTAGCCGATCATACGCCTCCATTTGATTATTTACCCTTTTGAGGAACAACTATGAAGAGTGATTCTATTAGCCATCCTTGTAACACTGTCATGATTGGAAAATTCCAAACCTTACCTGGAATTAGCAGCTACCCGAAAATATCACTCGTTCCTCAAAGACGAGTCTCCTTTAAGCTCTTTTCATCTGACTCGTAAAATGTGAAAATATTGTCGAGCAGTTGGCCTCTCCAGCTCGTTAAAGCTACTGGAAGTGTTATCCCTCCTCTAGATTTTAATATTTTTGGACCTAAGGGATTATTACACAAAAAGATCGAGCGCTTGTCTTGTTCGACTCATTAAAAATATCGAAAATTCATCCCTTTCATATTATTTTATACTTTTTCGGACTTAAGGGATTATATGACAAAAAAGGATTACTGGAGTTTCCTTTCCGTCCCTTTCCAAACTCTCTAAAATTGAAAAAGGACTGAGTTGTCTTTGTCGTTAAACTCGTTAAAACCAATAGCGACAAACTTGTCCATAGAGACGAGAACAAGTTTCACTGTCGCTAGGCTCATTAAAACATAGCAACGGGTTTGCCCGAAGGGAAAATTATAGAACAAGCATATGTTATCCTCCTCAAGCTTGACAAAAATAAAGAGGTACTGGTTAGTAATGACTAGGGAAAAATTGGGAAGAAAACTTGAAGAAACTTCATTGGTAGTGAGTCGCTCTTGAAAATGACACTTTAACTCCATCACCATGATTGAGTCAGGTTGGGTTATTCCATTCACCGGTCATATTACCATTGGTCCACCGTACCATCCATCTTTGTTGTTAACGCTACCAATCCATTTCAGTGTCGCCGATATGTTCAAGAGAAGTCAATTAGAGAATTCACCAACCCATCTTGTGTCTCATCTGTTGCAATATCTTCACGCTTCATTCCTTCATGACTGCCACCCTAAACCCTGTATCATCATATCGTTTTCACCTCCACAAAATCATTTGCTCTATTCTGTGTCATAGATGTGGGATTCATTAAGGCCCTCCTACGATAGGTCACTTCTTGTCGACAACAGCTCATTATCCAAGAAGTTGACCTAGGAACAACCCTTTCAGTACTTTGAAGCTTACATGCCTCAATGGCAAGTTTCTCACTTCCGACGATAGGTTTACATCAATGGCCTTTGACCGAAAGATTTTGTGTGGTGTTCGATGCCAAGTCCCTTTTTCACACCGCGCGAATTGTACTGTAGTACCTTGAGGGTCATCATCATTATCGGTGATTCCTCTCGTGCTTGTTAACAACTTACATCATTGGCTTGTAATTAGGTGATGTCTTTCCATGTTCGACTCCAGAACATTTTTCACATGGATCGACTTGTACTTCGGGTGAAGATTGGATGAGTTTGAAGACCCCGGATCTAGTTTCATCCATCTGGGCTGCGATATATTCGGGAAAATAAAGACATCAAATGTACATCATTGTTGCACAGATGATCATCTGAATCAAAGGATGATGATCATCAGTCTGCCACACAGACGGTTGTCTATCCTATGTACATGAAAATGAATTTATAAAGTTGAGCATGGGAATGTCCACCTCAGCTAGATCATGAAAATGTTATGAAGATAATGTATTGTATCGTATCTTATTACAGGTCGCCTTGTAGTTCGAAAGAACCTCGGATCCTTAGGATAAAGCATTTCACCCGACATAAAAAGATTTTTGACCTCACACTTTAGGGGGCAACTGTTATAGACATATTTGGGTACTGCAACCCCAATCACATATGTCCATAAACCAAGGGCTTATAAGTCCCTAAAAGTGTTGTTTCATGACCTAAAGGAACAAGGTCAGCTGATTACATCATCTCCCAGAAGTTCTCCACAGAAAACTGCTCAGAACTGGTCAAAATTGGACCTTACAGACTGCTCAATGCAGAGGGTGCGATGCATCTCACCTGCCCAGTGTAAAAAGTGCGATGCATACTGGAAATCCCTTTTGTAGGGTGCGATGGGCAAGAGTAGACAAATGGCAAAGACAGTTTGCAAGGTGGATGAACATGGAATCTTCCAGAAACTTCTCCTATAACACTTGCCTCTCTGAATTCACCCAGGGATGAGTAAGAGATCATCAATCTCCAAGTGGAATCAAGAACTATCAGAGAGAGGACACTAATCAAAATCCCGGAAGCTGACTCACCCTCTTACAATCATCTATGTATGGATCCCTCATCCCAAAGATCCAAAGGCTGAAATCTTGTATCTTGTCAGGAAGTGTTGTTGGTTTCATGGTGGAATATCATAGTGTTGGGTGATCTAAGCTTTTCATGAGGTGAAGAAGGGATTTCATGCTGGGAGGATGACGCTGGGTTAGATTCATGGGTTGTAATCCTCTCTTCTAATCTCTATATCAATAAAGTTATTCAAGTTTTCCTCCACATTTTTGTATGTTTACTAATATATGCATGTATGTGGTCAATATATATCGAGTCCTATATTGTTTACGATTGTAGATCTCTATACTTTGAAGGTATTATGCTACTTTAACTTTACAGGTACTCTTTGAAGTGGAGTGGTCAGGGGAGGAGCGGCAAAGATCTGTCAAAGGGGAGAAGGAACAAGCAGAGAACAAAGCAAAAGATCAAGGTTGGTATTCTTTGCTCCTCTCCTATCTATTTCTCGTAAAGGAAAGTGAAAGTAACTTTAATCTATTTGTTTCTAATATAGCTACCCGTCTTAGTGGGACTAGCAACTCTACATAGACACTAGATTTCCTGATAACACAAATGGCTCCGTACCCCTAGTAGGAGGTGTAATTGACGGTTTTTTTAGTATAGGTACCAATCTGTTGAAGGCATCCTCCCTGATGGGTTGTTTCCCTCTTCCATCGCCACAAGTTCCACAATTGGTCAACATGCTTTCATCAATTCCTCATGAACTAACCGATCCCTACATCCTAATGGCGCCTTTAGACTTTGATACATTCAGAGACTAGATGTCACTGTCACCAGTTGAATCGACCTACCAAGGCATTCAATCAGCATCCACATCTTTGGTCATGTTGGCTATCTCTGATGGTACCACCCCCCTTCCCATAACCGCTCCTCCTTTAGATCCATGTGATCAACTCCCATCAACAGATGAAGCTATTCGAGAAATCATAAGTTTTGGAGAGAAACATTGGGAGGATTGCCATATTTGGGGTCCGACATCTGACTTGGACATGATGCCTCTTCAAGTCCTGTCTTTTGACACAAATGAAATTATTTCCCCACCCTATACAAGCATTCAAACTCTTGGGGTGGATGAAAATATGGACGACACTTCCTGGTCATTGCACATAGATATTTCAGTCATGACAGGCACCATGGAAGACACCTAGATGAGAGAAAATTACAATCCTGAGGAAATTGCAAGCTCCACCTACCTACATGAGGAATTCCATGAAGAATTTGTTTGGTCTCATCAGGAAATTCCCAATTTTAATCCGTCATTTGTCGTGCATGAGATCCAACTTTACAATGACGCAAACGAAATGGGTGGCCAATTCTTTCCCTAAAAATAGCCGTTGAACCCATGCCTGACCCCACTGCTGAAGAAGAACACCTACTATACCTCAAACGGCTAGATAAAACCCGTCAAGCGGGTACAAACCCAATTTGCAAATGCGGTTAGGTTTAATTCTTTCCAAGAGGGCGATTTCGTATCGCTATGTCATCCAAAAGATAATCTCTTGGAGGCATGCATGCTTTGACCCATATGGCTAGGTCCCTATGTCATAACAAAAGTCCTCCCCTCAGGGGCATATGAATTGTAGGACTGGGATGGAATCCCACTCAAGGAGCCAACATACAGGCTCTATCTAAAAAATTATTGTGCCTAGTGTTATGCTGGGCATGTGCTTTGTAATGTTATGTATTCATAGGTTTTGCTTACCTTTTTTGATGTGATTGTATTGTTTTGTTATTTAGTGGAGTACTTGTCTCATACATTCTTCTCGCAATGCAGATGTCATCATTGCCCTTAGCATACGTAAGATACATGGATGGTGCCAGTCGTCGCACACGGCACATTGCATCTGTTGCTTGGGTCATCTATACACCCAAGTCAAAACTATTTTGCTCTGGGGGAGTCTTTCTTGGTACTGCCACCAATAATATTGCCAAGTACATGTCCGTTGATTCACTTCTCATGAAAGCGTCATCAAGGGGCATCTCCAATCTGGTGGTTAGGTTAGACTCCCATATGTTCGTTATGCAATTGACAAACCATTATCACATCTGTAATCCAGCCTTGTTACGTAACTATCTAAGGGTGCGACTCTTGGAACATTGACTTGAAATAATCACATACGAACATGTTCCTCGAGAATTTAATATAGTTGCTGATTCATTAGCTAACTATGTATTGGATTAGCATTTGTCTCATTTGTTATAGCAACATGCATGAGAAGTAAAACATTTACTAAAGTTAAAAATTTGTTACAAAAAACATTTAAAAACACATTTACACCACCAAAATACCAAAAATATATGTATATATATATATATATATTAAAATCCAGTTTTTTACATCAAAATATTCCAAAACTTGGACGATTTAAGTACAAAATGGCTCAAAGACCAGCTACAAACACTCATATGGCTACACCAAAACACCTGCTAAAACAAGCCTATTGCTCCAGAAAAGCTAAAACAACTCTAGCTACCCTCCGAAGAGGAACCAGAAACTGCTCAGGTACACCAATGGTGTGTCGCTGCATATAAGCAGGAATCTCCCTCATAGGAAGGGGGGGGGCACCCATAGTCAAACCCTCTAGGTTCCTCAAAACCTCGCGGAGACTGTTGGCATCACCCCCTCCAGCATGTAGTTGGCCACCTCGTCGCACATAACGAGGTTCGCATGCAGGTTGTACTGGCACCACATCTGTGTTAAGCATAAAAGTTTCATGTCAGTTCCTATCTCATCATTAAAAAACATTTCATATACATTCAAAAGCACAAAAATATTTAAGTACTATCAAAATTATTCTCACCTTGAGGACCACAGTTGGTCCCAGGCGGTAACATCAAGTCTGGGTCGCTGGTAAAATCCATGCCTTCATAGGCATAGTCATCAACAATCACAATCTGGTTGCGAAGCCATTGGAAGAAGCCTTCGTCAAAAAAGTGTTGGAGTGGTCCTCCTCCTCTGCAAGGATCAAGTGATGACCAGCGACCCTGCCTTGGCTCCCTCAGATCAAAGGGACCTACGCTCACCTATGGGTGCATTACAGGTACCCTCTCAAGGAAAAATGAGACTATGATAGTACCATACCCAAAACTGTGTTGGGTATGGGTCTTGCATGTTGTCAATTCTGCTTTCAACTGGTGAAGCACTGCTTCACACTAGTTGAACATCTGGGGCTGGACATAATAAATGGCAAGCAACAGTTGGGCCTTTGTCACTACGTGGGGACTTTTTGACCCTGCCAAATGCACAATCAACCATAAAACTGCCCTCATAGACCGAGATTGAATCCTCTCTATCGGCACTCTATTGCTGACTAACCGACTCCCAAGGATACAGTAGATCTGTACTAGCTCTGAAGTAGATCATGGATTTGACCTACCATCGGTGAGGTTTGCTTGTGCCCCACGACACGACAAACTAGTCAAAAAGTAAATATCATCCCGGTCAATTGCCAGCTCTTGATCTCCAATTCAGAACACTTGCTTGTGTTCATCCCAGCGTTGTATGATCCATCTCAGTAAATCCTCTTATCCTTTCATTAGCTCTAGCCTTGCATACTTCAACAAAACGCAGTGGCACAATGCAAGTATGCAAGTTGGATCGTTGCGCATAACAATTCCTCATTATCATGTGCCCACTCTCTCCATAGGTGAGTCATTTCAGATTGAAACCTGCACAAAATAACCCTAAAAACAATTAAAATGGGGCAAAATCACTTAAGGAATCCATGCATGAGGGTTTCAAATGTGCCCTACATCCTTAAAGCCCATCCCAATGTTGTACAGGGAGGATTAACGCCCTCCATTGGCTTGTACAGAGCGTTTAACGCTCTCTACTAGCCATCTGGAGGGCGTTAGTGCGCAAAAATGGCTCTAGGGCACCTCATATCTGCAAATTTCCACCCATAAAATTGTTAAAAAAGGTTTAATAAAGCATAGAGCAAGGTTTTAGCTCTCACCTAGGACTGACGGCGCATCGAATGGTTGCTTGGATCTCCTGCAATGGTTTGTGGAAAATCTACTCCTCTTTAGCTCCAACAAGCTCTCACAAACTTCAAAATAGTGAAAATGATGCAATCTTAAAGCATCTCCTTAAATAACTTTGAGAGACATGATTTTTGTAAATCATTAAAGAGGAAGTAGTCCATTCTACATGATTTTTGATCATGCATGAACCCAAATAATAGGAATTACTACATTTTTGTACTTTTTACTACTTTTGATGAAAGTACTTTCAGGAAAGAAAAGCAGTAAAAGCTGCATGCAATCCTTTATAGAGCACTGTTAGGGATATTTTATTGCTCTTTAAAAAATATAAACATCCTCGAGTTTTCATTTTTAAGCTCGTTAAAATCTATCTAACAATGGTATAGCACTTTTGGAGACATTTTATTGCTCTTTAAAAAATATAAACATCTCCGAGTTTTTGTACTAGGGCTTGTTAAACATCCATACCACAATTAGTAAACCACTTTTAGGGATATTTTATCGCTCTTTAAACAATATAAACATCCCTAATTTTTTCATCATTTGCACTCGTTAAATATATGCAAATGATGCTCTGAGCACCTCTTTTTGATCTTGTTCTAGCTCATAAACTGAAAAAGACCAACGGAGAATCCTTTTTAGGAAGTTTTTTCTCGCTCTTTAAACTGAAAAAATCCCGAGCTATGTCTTGCTGCTCGTTAAACATGCTAAATATGACTCGAGCATTCTTTCAGGTACTTTTTCTTGCTCGTTAAAAAAGAAAAATCCTGCGTTTTTGTTACTGAGCTCTTTAAAGTGTCACGAAAAAACACGAGTTTAGTCCATCGCCTTATACTCGTAACAAATGAGGTCGACATCTATTGGAAAAAGGTTTCTCTTTATCCGGGTTCAATAGATTAAAATACGGAAAAGTAACTGATCCGGGTATACTATTAACCTTTTGTCGCCCCCGCTTAACAACTATGACAGAGGGACCACCATGGAGTCTCTCTTTACAATCTTTTCAAACTCTCTAATATGAAAATACCACCGAGTTGTCTAGTTTGGACTCTTTAAATACACAGACAAGATATAGAGTTGTTCTTTTTTACGATACCTTTCAGACTCTTAAAAGATGAAAAAATCGACGAGTTTGCCTGTTTAGACTCATTAAACTAATCAGATAGGGAAAAGATTTGTTCTTTTTGTGATAATTTTCAGACTCTTTGAACATGAAAAGATTGACGAGTTTACCCGTCTGGACTCATTAAAAAATTAGACAGGGAAAGTGGACAATACAACTATATCCTATATTTGAAAGCATGGTTTGGCAACATTCGTTCCCTTGAACATGGCACTCCCTCAGATAAACCTTCATTTTGATAGCCTCTCAGTATGAACCCTACCAACCTATGAGTTTTTAGCCTATATACCCTATTGTAATTGCATCTCTATATCTTAAACACTCTGTAGTGTTCATGAGTCTAGTGTTGTCTGGTTAAAACCATTATCGTGCCTTCTATTGTTCAAGGGTTCCCATTTGTTTCCTTTATCAATTGATCCTACATATCCTTTCATCATGCCCTCCATTGTTTAGACCCAAAATCTCAAAAGATTCTTCAAAAAACAAAATCGTCCTTCTCCGATTTCATGTTGACTGATGTAGGACACGTCAATGCCTACCTTTTGACAAGTTTCTTCCTATCGACTTCAACACTCTATCTAGGAAGATAACCCAGAAACACATTTAGTGCCTTGGTGCTTGCAGACATTAGTGGCAGGTTACCTTGTGTTTGATCATGGTTTTTCATTATTGGCTCCTGGTTAAGCGATTCTATGAGTGTTCGACGACAAAAAATCTTTCACAATCATTAGTTTGCATTGTGCATCTTGGAGACCATCACCATTATCGGTGGCCTTCCTCGCATCTATTAACAGTCTCCATTGTTGGCTGGTAATCAGATGATTTTGTGCATGTTCGACGTCAACACATATTATCACATGTACCGATCTATGCTATTCGGTGAAGCAAAATCAAGACCTTGGGTAGAGGCTTGCATCATTCAGCCTTGTTTCCTCTCCCAAGCTGCGATATTGTTCTTTGGAGACAACTATTTCAGGATGATCTATTATGACACTGGATCCGCCCTATGCCATATTGGCGGCCAGCATTGTTATATCTCCAAGGAGAAAATTACTCTGACATAGCTACTGAGCATGGGAATGCCAGACTTAGGACATGATTTTAGCAGTTTATATATGTGTATCTTTGTTGTAGTAGGTTTTCCTTGCTGCCCGAAACTTCTCTCTCTCTACAAAGATTTTTACAGCAAATTACAGTGTTTTTTCATAAAGTATTTCGGCCATCATCTCTGCCTCTAATCTCATACTTTAGGGGGCATCTGTCATAGGACAAATTGACCTCCTAATTAACTCAGAGGTGAAAGACAAAATGACTAAAGCAATGACCACAATTTCAGGCCCAGAATCCACACTAATGCTCTCTATACAGTGACAACATGCTTTATAAAGCTTGTTAACAAGCATAAAGGAGCGTTAGTCACCCTGCTAACTCTTGTTGTTAGACTAGGGGGAGCATTAGTGAACTTAAGTGACGTTCAAAAGGTCATGCCAACGAATTTGCTCATAAATATCTAGATATTAAATCCATAAATTTTCACAAGAAAAGCAAGGAAACTCCAAAAATCAAGATATTTGGAGAAATTCTATCATGAGAATGAAGGCAAATGGGAAAAGGCTTGTAAACAGGGCAGGTTCATGGTTTTTTCCCTAATGAACTCTAGATGGAGCTTGGAAGCCCTAATTCAATTGCTATATAAGCAACAAGAGGGCCATCACAAAAGGGATCAAAGCATTTGGAAGGATAGCCCATAGAGTTGTTGTGAACTGTCATATTCTTGAAGGAGCTAGCTGAAAGAAGGAGAGAGAGAGAGAGGAAGAAGGGGTAAGGAAGGCTGATACAATGGATTGTTGTAATCACTCTTCCATTTTGAATATAGAACTGTAGTTGTGTTCCCTACTCCAAAGTGTCGGTGATATTGTGCATTTATTTGTTCATTCTGATGCCTGTCGAGTTGAGTAGTTAAGTTATACATTTATACATGTTTGTTATGGATTGTTACAATAGTTTTCAGAAGTATATACTGTGATTGGTTTGCCTTGTCCTTTGTGTAGGGATTGTCTTGGAGCTGGCTTAGAAGGAGTTCTTCTTGCCGCACGGAGATCCCCAAGTGAATCTAGAAGGAACCAAAGGTGATCCTCTTTCCATACCCTGTCAATTTATGTTTGATAGATGATCATGTGTGTAACTGGTAGCTTTTGCAGATAATCTTACAGTTTGTCGAAGGTCCCGGGAAGGCCTTTGAGGGTAGTTTTCATCCTATGCATTTTACCCCATAACAATGGATTAGGATCATGAGACCTTAAATGACTTTTCATTGTATGATATGCTCATGGATTGACTAGATCTGAGTAATGACGCATGTTTTTATCTCTGAATATTATAATCTAGGTCTTTCTGAAGTTTTGAAGAGCTGCGCAATTTTAGGTCAAAATTCAGATCTAAATGCTGGTTGGTCTCAGGAAAAGCACGTATACACGTAGGTTCGCGTCTTCAAAGTCACATATATAAGGTAAGGGTTTATGTTCATAAATGACTAATCAACCTGATGAATTCTGGTGTTTCTCTGTTGTCTGTCAATGATGTCCTCATGTTCATCTGGGCTGAGTGATAATGTCGAAAGTAGAATTGATTGAATGATGAAGTTGAATTTGGTTACATGTTTATTGGTTGAAAATATTATTGATGTTGCTAACTATATGAGGGTTCTATAAGCTAACAAAATATTTCAGAATATCTTTGGTCAACACTATGTCTGATTCAAAATCACAAGTTTTAAGTTTTTAGTATATTAAGATCTGTACACGGGTTTCTCTACAGAAAAAATGCATATACATGCGGGTTTCCTTAAGTGAAGTAGTGTATACATTTTGGAAAATGAATGATCAGGGTTGCAGTTGATTTTGTGTGTTGATATAGTATTCTGAGTTCAGTTTTTTGTACTGGTTACAGTGATCTGACTATTCCAGTTGATTGGTTGAGTTTATATTAAGTGTTAGTTGATGGGTTTTAGTGATTGGTTTATAATTTTGTGTTAGAAATTGATGATTGTTGAGCTTAAGTGTTGATATTAGATCTAGTGTGAAAATTTATGAAACATGGTCCATGGATGTTGTTGAAGGTTGGATCCTTCAGTGAGGAAGTCGAAGCTTCCTACCAGTAGTAGCTGGTGATCAGATCAGGGGGTTGGAGCTCCCTTCTAGTATAAGCTAGAGAATGTGTGAAGGTTGTAGCCTTCAACAGGTGGGTGCATGCATACTGGTATGAATGTGCACCAATACAAGAATGTAAGAAGTTTTTGATATTAATAATTTTTTAATACTGAGATGAAAACAATGGTGGTTTTCTCCCACATTAGGTTTCCCCTTAAATCTTGGTGTTCATGTGTGTTCCTTATATGTGATACTTTATTCTGTTCTTACTACACCTGCTTACTGCTTATCAAATGTCTGATAAATCTCTTACATTATGTTTCAAGTTTAACATATATAGAATTAGTTGTTTTACAAGTTTACCGAGAATACGCTAGTTTCTTTTACAACAATCATGTATATATGCTAGTTGGGTTTATTCAAGTTGTTTATACATTTCAGAAAATAAAATTTGTGATATTTTAAAATACTGATTCACCCCCCTTCTCAATATTTTTCACAGCAAATATCTCATTAGGATTCGAGTTTTGTTTTTATCTAGGTAGCTATTGATCTCAAGTACTTGGCACTATTATCTTTTATTGTTATATGATGTATTAGACATTGATGCAATAATAATGAGAAGTTTCTTATTGGTTCATCACTGAGTTAGTTCTAGAGGGATGAGGCTCTTGGGTTTGGGCCCAACCCTAGTGGCTTAGGTCCCTCTTGTGTATTTGTATCTCCTTTTGGTTTAGAGTGCTTATTAGGTTCTTGCATTCCATTAGAAAATAACCCATCAAAATCTTGTGATTACAACCTCTACCTCATCTCTCCCATGGGAGCATGAATAGAAGGATCTATAATCACAGTCCAAAAATACAATGTTTATGATTTCTTGGAAGAAGATTTATGTTAGTCATCTTGCTTTGCATGTGATTACAATAGCTTAGGAGTTGATTTATTGACTAAATCAGAGTTTTTGGCATAGATTATATGGCATCCAAATTCAACTCATCATTTCCACTACTATTTGTTTCATTCTGTCAATGATAAAAGGCTATATGCATGTGGTGATTGCAAGGTTTTTTGGACCTGTAGGAAAGGGCACCTTCACCACGTCCATCTTGGACTTCCTCACCCTCTCTTACGAATTCAATTTTTTTTTCCTGAAAGTTCTGGTCTTAAGATCATTTTCCTAGACCACCATGAGCAGCTCTCCCAGTGAAAAACATGCCTTCAAAAGTCTCTGAGCTTGGCTAGGGTTTGTGGCCACCCTTCATCCATTTTCCACAATCTCCATCCACCTTTACATCCCTTCAACCCATAATTTCCCCCTCCTAACCATTCTCGGCATCCTTTCTGTAGCATTACAGGCCTTCCTGTAGTGAACCAGGGAACCTGTAATAACCTCTTGTAGCACACCTGTAGCAGCATGTTTCCTCACCAATTTTGACCATTTCTGCAATTTGGACTTATATTAGAAGTAGGTTGGCCCCCAACTGTAACTCCGTGATTAAGGGAAGCTCCTAGGCCACTCCAAACCCTCCTTTTCCTTCACTGCAAAATATAATAGTGTTAGTTTCCTTATCAAATATTTGGCACAAATAGAACATTGGTTTATATGCAAATGTGAGATAGATAGATGATACACAAAATATTAAGTTTTGATTTGATAGGTTAGATTCTTGTCTACAAGTATATTTTGTAGCTATATGGTTGATTGCAAGATAATGTAGTTCTGTTTCTACAAGTAGTGTAGTTATTATCTTTTCATGAATTGATTCAATAACATTTTCAAGTTCAAGTTCAAAAGCATTTTCCTTTTTATAGTTAGAATTAGCTTCTAAATTGCACCTTCATTAGTTATTTTTTATTCTATTTCAGTAGGAGGAATGGTCTTGGAGCACTATTGATTAATTGTCCTAGTTAAGAGTGGCATGATTAGAACCCCATCCACTGTGCATATAGCATTTCCACCTTGAAGTTTGTATGAACCCCGGGTTGATAAATAGAATTGAGGAGCACTTAGGAGTTGTAACACTCTTGGTGTGATACCAAGGCTCACCATAACATCCATATATATAACAATATGATTAAAAATTAAGCCCAAGGTTGAGAAGATGATGGTTGATGAGTTTTAAGATAGACAGGAAGGGTGACTTTGCTTCTTTTACCTCCTCTACCACTAGAGGAGACCCTTCAATCTACCATGTAAAGGGGAAATGAAAGTGGAATATGAAAACTAGAATTTAATGGAATGGGTTAGAAAATAAAACCCAAAGGAGAGAACCAAACAAAGGTAGGGAACCCACAGTGATCACTCACTTAGCACAAAAAGAGGACACTAATCTAATTTCTCCAAATTAACAAAATTCTCTCTAAATTATCACAAAAAGACAGGGAAGAGCTAGAGCCTAAAAGTAGATGGATTTAAGGACATGACATTAGGGATAAATCCGGATATACAACCTGAGAACCACTATAAGGCCTAGCGAAGGGAAGAAAAATTAAAATCTAATAAAACTTAGTTGAATGCAGAGGATAATAACTAATAAACTTGAAATTCACAAGCTAGTGAACAAAGAAATTACCACCAAACCAAACCTCAGAGTTAATCTCAGTCTAGTCCTTATGTTGAAGAAAGCAAGCTTAAGAATGTCCACCTTCTAGCTAAGAGATACGATTAAGCTAGAATGTAGGTGAATTGTTTTCTAAATCTTTGCATCAAGCTAGAAATTGAACACTTAGAGACCCCAGACAACTAGGACCCAGAGTAAAGGAAACATTAGTAAAAGCATCAATAAAATTGGATAGGATTTAAACTTAAAATATTGTAAGATAAAGTAAATTTGAAAAAAAACCATCATATAAAGGAAATCGATGAGTGAGAGACAAATAAATATTGCCGACCCCATTTGTAGTTTTGCTTAAATAATATGTATTATAATTCCCACAAGCGTCACGGATTTACCCATAATTATGCCTTAAACTACCTTGAAGGTAGGATGTAGGACTAAATATCTTTTCCATATCTCCAACACATCAACCTCCACAATTCCTAAAACCTCTCACAATCTAACTTCAAACACTCTCATACACATAAGATACTTCATGTATGTAACCTACCCACTAGGGGATGTACTTCCACCCCTAATTAAACCACCCAAACTCATATCAATGTTGTGGTACAATTCCCATGTTTAGGAACCATCTATGGGGGGCATAGTCCTTATTTATAATTTCTTTACATACGGGTTGTAGAGAATATGGAATTTCCTATGTCCAATTCCAATCCAATATGTTTGATTTATAGTGGAGCCCTTAATTTGCTAATTTGTTTGCAATATTGTTTCTATTCCTTTGAACATGTGAGATAATAAGAGATGTTATTGTTTTTAATGAATTCACTACTTTCTCTAAGGTGGATTTAAGTCTCCAAATGTTTGAGACCTTGGAAGGGCTAGCAACACATTGAAGTTTTCTAATCATATGAATTATTGTTTTGGACTCTCCCTCTACTATCAATTTATGATAATTATTCCTATTAGCAATGATTAAGCCATGTTATAGAGCTAATAGTTATGTTCCATTTTTATCAATCCCATAATCTCGTACATAGATATGGATTATTTGACCTTCATCATCCTGTTGATGCCTCGAAAATCGTTGCATCGACATTGGGGGAAACCACCCGGTCCGGACCTTAGTGCAGCTCCTTTTCCGTTTGGTGTAGTGGCTCCGACTGGGGATAATGGGACCAGTTTCCCAGCAATAGATAAATGGGATGAATGAATACTTTGTAGCTAACAGTAGCGATAGGTGAATGACTAAAACTATTGACAGAAATGTAAGTAAATAAAACTATCCTGGGAATCTAATTGAACTTCTAAAGCATAGCTTTTGATGTTCTATATCCCAAAAATACAATTATATAGATAACCGCATTCTCAAAACACAGATATTAAATCATTCAAGATTACTGTACCTAAATAGTTAAATACAGTGATTAAAGCAATACTACAAAACTTTAAAGGTTCATACCATTAATGCATACATGATTAAAAAATAAGGCATATCATTTGAACATCCATTAGTGGTATGAACAAGATTTCCTGTTGTTACGCATGCATACAGCTAATGATAGCAGAAAATGATTACACAGTGAAATCAAATACACAGAATGAATTCAAACAAAGGATAAAAATACCATTTGATTTGCAAGCCACTCCCGATATGAATCTCTATGTATGACTTCTACTTCAACGCATGACAATCTTTGCATCAACGACAATAGTGCACAATTGAATCAAGAAACTTCTTCGTTAAAGTAAAAGCAGGTGGTCGAGTTTCATAAAAGAATAGAGGCTGAAGCACAGTAGTGCAAACTTCAGTCTGTTAAGTCTTATACAAAATTTTACGACCCTTTCTAAATGCATGAAAGGGTCTATAAATACTATGCTAATCTAAAATATCTATCAAAACAGAAAAGCTAACTAAGCTGATGTCAATTAATTCTTGTTCCTCTTTTGATGGCGATCGGAGGAGCTGGACGATGAATCACTCTGTCAGCTGCTTTCCCTTGTACCTGAGTTGATTGATAGCGAGCATTGGCTCAACTTCAGGAGGTTTGTTGAGCCTGGAACTGAGCTGGGCAGCATAGGTGGAGTCCTGGATATCGGGGATCATGTATTGCACGGCATCAGTTAGGCACTTGAGAGCAGATCTTTGTTCATGCGGCTTGATTAGAAACCGCCAATATGCATCCATGTC
>APFE031009201.1:0-27952 GCA_000404065.3 Pinus taeda
TTTGGGCATGGAAATTAAAAGAGATCGAGCAAAGAGGAAGCTCTAGTTAAACCAAAGGAAGTATGTCGAGACAATACTGCAGAGGTTTAATATGCATGATAGTAAACTGGTGAAGGTTCCTTTTCCTGTAGGTGTGAGGTTATCTGCTAAACAGTGTCCCAAGACACAAGAAGAGGAAGAGGGCATGTCCCATGTTCCATATGCAAGTGCGGTCGGTAGCTTGATGTATGCAATGGTCTGTACTAGACCAAACATTGCACATGTAGTGGGAGTATTGAGTAGGTTTATGTCAAAACCAGGGAAGGAGCACTAGACAACAGTGAAGCGGGTTCTCAGGTATTTTCGTGGCACTAGTGATTATGGATTGTGCTACCAAGGAAGACCAGGATTGGATAGAGTGTTGGATATTTGTGGCTTTGTTGATACAGACTGGGCTAGAGATCTCGATCAGAGAAGATCTACAAGTGGGTATGTGTTTAACCTATTTGGAGGTGCAGTCAGTTGGATGAGTAAGAAACAATCTGTAGTGGCACTATCAACTACAGAGGCAGAATACAGGGCAGCCACTCATGCAAGCAAGGAAGCAATTTGGTTGCAAAGATTGTGTTCAAGTATGGGGTTAGTACAAGGAGCTATAAGGATAGGCTGTGATAGCCAAAAGTTAATTTTCTTGGCAAAGAACCCTGCTTATCATTCAAAGACAAAGCACATTGATGTTCAGTATCACTTTCTGAGGGATATGATAGAAGACAAAAAGATGTTGCTAGTAAAGGTAGACACTTTGAAGAATACTGCAGATGCATTGACAAAATCATTGAGCTCTGAGAAGTTCTCTTGTTGTAGAGAAACAATGGGTGTTTCAGGGCTGGAAAAGTGACTAAGCTCTCCTACAGAAAGAAAACAAGAAGTGGGAGATTGTTGGGCTGTGTTATATTCTTTCCATGACTAACCTACGTACTGAACTGGCGGTTTAGTGGGGGGGTGCAGCCCACCCTTCGTTGCATTGATTGCGCAGCAAGGAGGTCAGAGAGGGGTTTGAGGGGGGTGGGTAGCCCCCCTCTACGGGGTCCGCGGCAGCGCCCCGGGAAAAAAAAAATTGGACCCTATATTAGGTTGGGCGAACCTACCTATGGTTTTCAGTCCATGGTTTTGGACACGGTGGTTTTCGGTCCATGGTATTGGATGCTTTGGCATGTATAAATATGTATTGTAACATTAAAAGGAACATAATGAAAAATCAAGCTGGTAGTCTCGATTTTGGGATCCAGTGGGAAATCTCTGTGTATATGTGTTTTATGTGTTATGCTATCGCATTGTTTATTTTTCTGTGATTTAGAATTCGCATGCTGGTAATTTCCATAGGGGGTTAAAACCTACAGAGAAAACACTATCACACTTGGAAAAAGCCATTCCATGACATAAAGCAACCTTATGAAACACCATGCATGACAAATATGCAAGGAAATCACACATGCAAACCAATACCTGTAAATAATCATGTTGTTACTATTGGAAATAATACTAAGAGGGGGCGGTGAATCAGTATTAGCAAATCAGATACTTGTTCATTTTCATACCCAGATTCATATACGCTACTTCAGTACATAATATCCACGTATATACGCAACTGTGTTAAATGCAACTAGCGTACATACATAATCTTATGATTCAGTTAGTTTATATTTAGTGAATGCATCAGAACATTATTAACCATATTAACAGTAAACAGGAGCAGTATAACAGAACAGATCATCACACATAAGCCACACACATGAACACCATGATATAAGGTGGAAACCCAATGTGGGTGAAAACTACCTGCTGCAATTCGTCGCTATGTTCCTTTAATAAGAAACTTCTTTTACAATAGTACTGGTGTAGTCTCATACCAGTACACAGGCTTCTACCTGCAGAACGCTACAACCTTCTTATTCTTAGCTCTTGTACTAGCTGATCCATTTACTAGTACGTAGGTGCGAGCCTACTGAAGGCTCCAACCTTCACTCATTTTCTAGCCTCCCTTGGAAGGGAGCTACAACCCCCATAGCTTTTGTACTGGCCAATCCATTTACCAGTATGTAGGTGTCAGCCTAATGAACTCTACAATCTTCCCAGGAACACGTTTCATTAATTTTCATACTAGATCCATGAAGCACAACATCACAATCTGAATCACCACTCTTTGAATCACCCAATACTGAAACAATAAAAACCTATCAATAGAATAGACAACAGAAGTCTGCCACAATAACCAGATCTAATTGCAACTTCAAATGTAATGTATACACTACTATGATGAACCAAACCTGTGTACATACATGCTTTTACCAAAGCCAACCCACGTACAGATCTGCAAATATGTACTCATAACATTGCACCTGTTCCAAACATCAGTCATACCCATATCATAACATTCATACAATAAACATGCATTAATAGATCTAGTCTATCCATAATCAAACCATATAATGATAATCATTCCAAGCCTTAAGATCCCGATCCATCGTTCATCATCCTTCACATTAGTGCCTCCTTGGTTCAGAGCAAGCAAGGCATCACCAACCCATAACCAACATCTAAATCTCACACTTTATTAGATGTTCCTCACTTGCTCACTCTTTCACATCTTGGCCTAATGATCTTCTCCTTATATAGGTTTAGGCTTCTCTCAATACCATGGTCCAAAACCATGTAGAACCAATACCTTGGACCCAATACCTGGGGTCGTCATTTCCAACCAAATACCATGGAACAATACCAAAATACCATGGATCAAATACCACAGACCAAAACCATGGTTTCTGACATGGACATGCCTTTCCTTCTGTGAACCTGTGTGTGTACGTGTACGCACCTTTTGCTCAGATAACCCGTGTATATACGCACTTTCATCATGGTCAACCTGCATATATCTCTCTCTTTACCTGCTGCACTATGATCTGTCCTCTGAGTGAGTTGCCATCACCTGTATCATACTTCTAAGTGAGTTTCCATCAAGGACAACACTTGAATCATAATGCCAACAATCTCCCGCTTTGGACTTGATGGCAACAACCACACCAAGTCACTCTCCCCCTTTGAGATCAAGGGCAAAGGGCGGACCAAGATATTCTCTTCTTTGATCTCCATCTATTGTCCATACTCCCCCTGAGTATTTGCTAAAATCTCTGATTGAGCTCCCCCTTTCCATATGTCGAGATGTACCAATCTGTCCATGCTCCCCCTGAACACATGCAAGGTATGCAAAAGCATAGCATGACTCTATACATACATCATTCTCCCAACCAAGTGGGAATTTTAAACTCATCCATCCAACTAAGTGGGGATATACCAATTGTTTACATATGACAACCAAGTACATATACATGACTCAACAACAAGAACCATTACATCATCCATCCCATGCATAGCGGGGTAATAAAACAAAGACCAACAATCTAATCAAGACCAACATCTACCATGTATGATCTGTACCATAAGTATCTGTCATTAGCATCCAGACCTATAACTTGCAATACCATTCTTTTGACCAACCAACAATAAGTAGCAAGATGTATCATTTAGCTACATAAGCATCATCACCAAAGAATTCTCATCAAAAATGCCAACAATGCATTATTTAAGTATACTCTCCCCCTTAAACTGTGCCATGCCATCATCAAATGGTGACTGAACCATATCAGACTTTTGTACTGCTGCTTTCTTTCAGAACACCATATACGTGACTTTGCAGCATCGAGCTTGCATATATACGTGACTTGTCTTCATGAAACATGCGTATGATATTTAGAACATAAAGGTTCCACATTTTCAGCTTCCTCTGAGTCTGTCATGTCTGTGTACTCTGCTATATTACCTCTTTCTGGTTGTACTTCCTTTCTCTTCCACATCTTCATCTGTGATGATGTTTTCTCCTTTTGGTATGGTGCCCAGAATCTTCTCTTGCATTCCTTTGCTATGTGTCCAAGCTTCTTACATGCATAATATCTTACATGTTTCTTATTCCTTCTATAGCAATTAACAACTTTGTGACCAAACATATTGCAAGAAAAACAATATCCTTTGAAGTACCTGGAACGTGAAGATCTTTCTATGTGATGACCTTGGACCATTCTACTTCGGCATCTAGCTGCAACATGTCCATGATTATGACATACATAACATTCAACATTATTCATCGGAGGAAATAATCGTCTATCACTTCCATAATTAGGAGCAAAAGAATTTCTTTGAGGAATTTCTTTCCTTGGTTACTGATGGGATTGACCTCTCATCTTCTTGTTGGGGATTTCATATTTTGCATTAGAGTTCCTTGTCTTACTTTTTGAACTAGATTCACCTTCAATAGATTCATAAAAACCAAGACAATTTTTGATAGCAGGAGACCATTGACTACTAAGAATATCATCCAAAATCTTAGTAATATCTTGAAATCGCAATAGTTTATCCTTTTCTACTAATTTACTTTTCAAGATATTCACCTCATCCTGATGTTTGTCTTCTTTTTCCAGATATTGCTTCTTCAAAGTTTCTTCAGACTTTCTTCCTTCTTCCACTTGTTGCCTTAGTTTGAGAATCTTGTTTTCTTGTTCTTCATTCAACACTTGCAACATTTGATGAACTCTGAAAGCACATTCCAACTGAGCTTTTAAGCTGATAATTTCTTCTTTGAGGGCACTCTCCCTTTTGCTAGGTAGATCTTCTTGATCTATGATTTTATCAGATGCTTCACTTTCTTGTCCATCTTCAATCTCAGGTGATTCAAGATCTGAATACTTGCTTCCACTCACCGGCAGGCTGTCATTGTTCCTTTGAGCTGTCTTCTTCTTTTGACTCACTTTCTTTCGCATTGTTCTATAGATCTCCTTCAAGCGATCAAGATTCTACCAAAGGACCTGCTTTGATACCAATTGTTTGAAATAATACTAAGAGGGGGGCGGGGTTGGACTCAGTATTAGCAAATGAGATACTTGTTCATTTTCATAATCATATTCATATACGCTACTTCAGTATAGGATATCCACGTATATACACGACTCTGTTAAATGCAACTAGCGTACACACACTAATCTTATGATTCAGTAAGTTTATATTCAGTGAATGCATCAAAACATTATTAACCATCTTAACAGTAAACAGGAGCAGTATAACAGAACAGATCATCACACATAAGCCACACACATGAACGCCATGATATAAGGTGGAAACCCAATGTGGGTGAAAACCACCTGCTGCAATTCGGCTCTATATTCCTTTAATAAGAAACTTATTTTACAATAGCACTGGTGCAGTCTTATACCAGTACGCAAGGTTCTAATTGCAGAAGGCTATAACCTTCTTAGCTCTTGTACTAGCCGATCCATTTACTAGTACGTAGGTGCCAGCCTACTGAAGGCTCCAACCTTCACTCATTTTCCAGCCTCTCCTGGAAGGGAGCTACAACCCCCTTAGCTTTTGTATTGGTTGATCCATTTACTAGTACATACGTGTTGGCCTACTGAACTCTACAATCTTCCCGGGACCACGTTTCATTAATTTTCATATTGCATCCATGAAGCACAACATCATAATCTGAATCACCACTGTTTGAATCACCCAATATTGAAACACTAAAAACCTGTCAATAGAACAGACAACAGAAGTCTGCCACAATAACCAGATCCAACTGCAACTTCAAATATAATGTATACGCTACTATGATGAACCAAATTTGTGTACATAGGCACTTTTACCAAAGCTAACCCGCGTACAGATCTACAAATATCTACTCATAACATTGCAGTTGTTCCAAACATCAATCATACCCAGATCATAACATTCATACAATAAACATGCAATAGATATAGTCTATCCATAATAAAACCATATAATGATAATCATTCCAAGCCTTAAGATCCCGATCCATCGTTCATCATCCTTCACATGAGTGCCTCCTTGGTTCAGATCAAGCAAGGCATCACCAACCCATAACCAACATCTAGATCTCAAACTTTATCAGATGTTCCTCACTTGCTCACTCTTTCACATCTTGGCCTAATGATCTTCTCCTTATATAGGTTTAGGCTTCTCCCAATACCATGTTCCAAAACCATGTAGAACCAATACCTTGGACCCAATACCTGGGGTCGTCATTTCCAACCAAATACCATGGACCAATACCAAAATACCATGGACCAAATACCACGGACCAAAACCATGGTTTCCGACATGTATGTGCCTTTCCTTCTGTGAACCTACGTGTGTACGTGTACGCACCTTTTGCTTAGATAACCTACATATATACGCACTTTCATCACAGTCAACCTATGTATATCTCTCTCTTTACCTGCTACACTATGATCTATCCTCTGAGTGAGTTGCCATCACTTGTATCATACCTCTGAGTGAGTTGCCATCAAGGACAACACTTGAATCATAATGCCAACAGTCACTACTTGATCCTGCTTTCCCTTTCTTGATCCAATGCCCCAGTGTTCCCAGAAAAATATAAGTGTCCAAGAGTGAGAGAGAGAGAGAGAGAGAGAATAATGAGAGAGTTCCAAAACTCAACTGGCAAAGGTTACCAACTAAGCCTTAGAAGCCCTTTTATTAATGCAACCTCTATTTTCTTCATTTTCCATTATTTTCCTTCATTTTCCTCCTCACATGCAACTTGTGACCTTTCACCTTCCTTTTCTCCTATTTTCCTTTATTTTCATAGATACAATAACATTTAATGCCTCTTCCCTTTCCAAAGCCTTTGCCATTGCCTTTTCCAATTTCATTAGCCATAATAAACCCAATGAACACCCACTAGGATGTTTTTCCCACCATTCAACTTGGAATACTTGTCCCATCAACCATGGTCTTATATATTTTTACATGGAGTTTTAGCCAGGGTTTTTAGAGAACCCTCCCCCTTGGAGGAAAACCATCCCTAGCGTTCAATGACACATATAACCAACAAGACTACAAAAAACAAAACATCTTCCCATGGAGATTTATAACACAACTTGTTGTAATATTTACAATGACCACCTGCTAAAACATGACAAACATATTGTTTACTGGAGCATTATAACACATCTCACTATGATATTTACAATAACAACCACATATACACATATACACATTTTCTTAACTAGCAGATAAACGGATATGATGTCTAGATCCACAACAAGGGAATCTAGAGGTTCACACCTCCACCCTGAAGGTAATAGAAGGATTCACCTCCTTCCCTGGAAGTCAAAAATCCATTTTCAAAGTCAAAGTTATATCCAGTGTCCAATGTTACAATCATGTGCCACTTTTCCTCTTAGTGAACAATTACTGATTCATTATTCCATGGCACACTCCCAATGTGCATCTGAATCCATTTGGAAATGTTAATTAACAAAACAAGTATATCCCTCACCTTCCCTTCTCTTCTACATAGTCCCTCGACCAATCTAGTCACCCTTTCTGTGCAGTAACTCACCTTCCAAGTTCCCTAGCATTTGCTATCCCGAGTAATCCATCCCTTGGCAATGCTTCCTCGCATCAGAAATTCAAACAAATGAGGCATCTACCTACCTCAAACCATCATACTGGTCATAGCATGCTCATGGAAATCAATGGACACTATTGGGTACTAGTGTCCCACATTCACCCTCTTCCTGAAGTTTTTTACTAGCATATTGTTTGCATGTTCGAATTCCTTTTGTTGTTGCTGATTCTTGCAGTAAATTTCGACCACCCAGCTAGGCATTTCTGTACTTCTTGTATCAAGCACATGACTTCCATTATGTTTAACATAATTTGAAATAGATTCACATCATACCTCATTTGTAGCTTATCAATAAGGTACACCTGCAGTCTTGTTTACTTCTTGTCACAATAAGTCAAACTAAATCTTTGATCAAATCATCATGAATAAGCAAATCACATCAAGTTAGCTCAACACACAACCATCATAGATAAAAATCATAAATCGCATGTAACCATCATAGACCATAACCCTAAATCACATGCATAATAAAACTAAAATAAAATATCGATAATTGTCCTTCGTCTATCATTACTTCTACCTTTCTCCTTATTTTGTATGCACTCTGAATCTTTTGCCACAATAGACAAACACCCTATTCCTTCTCCTCAACCATGTGCACATACACATAGTGTTCATCACACACATATGGCCACGCATGACATACAACACCATGCAATATATGCACCTACACCTAACATACAACAGAAACACCTACAACTAGTGTACAACACAACATAATACATACATGTACACCTTGTCTATGACATAATACATCACATAAACCTACATGTTGTGTACGACACAACACATGTACATATATTGAGTACAACACAATGAATATACATGTCACGTTACCATGACTACAAAATGCACATACGTAGTACTGCATATGTGCAACACAACATATATGAAATGCACACAATACCACACGTATAGTAGTACAATATATACAACATGTACATAGTACCACTTGTACATCACAATAGTTGCACAATGTGTGAGCAACATCACATGTACACGACACCATGTGCAAAACATGTACACAATGCGACATGTACACCACACCACATATACAATGTTTACACAATACCACATGTACAAAGTAACACATGCACAACATGTACACGACACCACATGTACACAACATCACATGCACGACACGTACACAACACCACATGCACATAACATCACATGTACAACATGGACATGGTACCACATGCTCAGAACACCACTTGTAGAATCATTCACACAACATCATATGTACATAGCACTACATATAAAACATGTACATAGCACCCTATGTGCACAAAAATGCATATCCAATATGCCCACAACACCATATGCACACAACACTGCATATCCATCATGTTCACAATACCATATGTTTGTAACACTGCATGTCCAACATGTACATATAACCATCTATACCACGCACTGCATATGCAACATTTGCATAACTCTATTTGTACCACCTTGTACATAACATTGCATAAAAAATATGTACACACTATATATATACACCAAACCTTATGTGCATAACATCACAAATGCTACATGTAAAACATATAAAACATATGCACAACAGTAGTACCACACATCCAAAACCACACTCTCTCTAACAAGAAATCTTGCTTCTATTATCTTATCCATGATTTTCCTAGCATGTCCCAAACCACATTTCTTTCATTTCATTGATGTATCCCTCAGTATAGCCTGTTGAGAATATAGAAATAATATAAACACATGATGTCAACTCATAACCACATGAGATTGACATCATAGATTTCTCAGCGCTACTCCTCCCAATGGATTCCTTGTAAGACCAGGAACATCTTCATGACATTCACCTACAAAATAAATCATTCTCCCACAAGAATGATCCCTGATGACCCTTTCAGACAACAATACCCATGCATACATATACATAAATATAAACATAAACATAAAATAATAATGATCTAGTCAGTCAATGTTATACATACATACATATGTACATGTAAACATTAGCATAAAATAACCATGATCCATGATGACCCTGTTAGACATGACATACATACATGCATACATGTATACATATATAGACATTAACATAATCATGATCACAACATAATTACTAGATAGCATAAGTTCAAGGTTAATGCAACTTCCTTATTTTTGCATAACAGGCACAACATTGAGAACCACAGTTCCAAACTTAGCCAAGGAATTTTACACCTGAGATCCATTTACTTTACCTTTTCTGGTAACCTTTCTCATCTATGTACTACCACTATCAATTTACCACAATGTACCCAACCAATCCAACAAACTATCATGGTCTTACCTTCTGCTATGCTTACTCACGCACTGAGCTTCATCCATGTCTTACATCACCTGTTGGGTTCTACATATCTCTCCCAGAGTTCCATCAACTTTCCTCTTTTCCCACCCAATCCCTAAAACTCTCAAAACCAAAAAGGTAATGCCCAGAAGCAAGCAAGAGAAAACCATGAAAACCAATAACTACACAACACCACAACAAATTGGCAAGGATTTACACTAGACATAAACAAAACAACAAATGAAGCTCAAAAAATCACAAAATACCAAAAGCACAAGACTAGCAACAAACACCATTACTCAATCCCCATGGTTCCCAATGAAAGCTCAACCCTAGCCTTCTTCAAGATTTCATGGAAATATCTTTGTCATGTAATCCCCACCATCATATTTCCATAAACACATAATTGTCAATGTATAAATAAGCATAATAATATACATGTTACCTTACCTTGATGTGCCAAGCACGTTTCTTGTGACTAAACACATCCACACCATCTCTCAAGGGATGCTAACTCCCTTAACAGATCCACCTGTAACTAGAGAATAGCTAATATTTCTATCAAATACATGTTCATGAATATAGCATATATCCACATAATGTTAGAAGAAATCAATGTTAAGAATGTTTCTTGTATGTCAAACACTCATTCATTTAGAATTAGAGTTTCCAAACATAGACAAAGGAATTCTTACCCAATTCCTTTCTTTTACCATTTACTTCGTTGAAATTGAGTCTTATTATGTGTTATCATATCATCAAACTTTTATTTATATAAACAAATCAATCATTACCTTGTCATGCTAATACTAAGCATGTTACCCAACAACTACTCATGCATGTCAACCACACATTCCAAATATGAAAAGAATCATACATATCAATTTGAACTCAACCTTTACGAAGAATAACAATCATGTCATAATCCTTAGTCAACTCATAGTCATTAGTAATAATACACAATGCTACAATTACACCTACTTACACTCAAGTACATATTAGTTGTCTCAAGACATATGTGTTAGTACAACCATCTTAAAACAAAATCATTCCTTCATGCAATCTAACATACACATAGTCATATTATGGAAGTAATCAAACATTCACACAACAACTAGATGACATAATAGACACCAAGCACTCCAACACCAGATAGATGATATAACCAAGCGTTCAAGCACCAAGTAGATGGCATAAGAAAACTCATACCTTAATGTATCTCTAAGGAGGCTATCTTGTCTACATAATCAAGTCGGATTAGCATGATATAACTTCACAACATATAAACTCAACCATAATTAAGATCATGATGTCCATAAAAGTAACCAACCAACATGTTCACATCATAACCTTATAAAAAAATTTCATTCATGCATAATAATCACACATGCATAGTAAATCTAGATTAGTATGACATATTATCACAACATATTAACTCATACCTAAATGTCATAATTCTAACCATATGCATAGGCCAATCCAATTTAGCATGATACATATAACATCAAGATATTAATGTTATAACCCTAATCATCAAGTTAACTAACATATGAAAGCAACAAGCCATATATCATGCTCATCAACATCATATAACATAATCATCAAGCTACCTATAATATGACAACAACAAGTTAACCTATAAAATACTCATAAAAAACATATAACATAATCATCAAGTTATCCTACATAAAACAAAAATAGAAATACATAAAACCATAGGTTACTATCATTCATGACTATCTGACACATGTGTATATGACTACACTAATCAACTAGCATCTATCATGTATATAACCATAATCATCAATAGAATGAAAGCATATACATAACCATAATTCATATAACAATCCTTAACCTACATACCTGTAATACCCTCCTCCGAAATCCACCCAACAAACCATGCAAACTGGGTAAAAATGAGATGAGAGGCTACTACGATCAGATTCAACCTCCTATGTGACTTTAAGGAAGTGGAATGGAAAACAATTCAAAAATAGTCATCCAACATCATCAACAAAACCCTTGGGAGACAAGTTAGCCACTCAGGAAGGTTTTCCCTCGGTCCCACTACTATTCTAGATCACATAGGCTATAGTTGGTCTCATGCTATGGCAAAGCGAGTGACCAACAAGCTAAAGTCGCTCTCACAGGCTTCCCTACCAATGACTAGAAAGAAAAATTGTTAGTTCTGTGCCAATGACCTTGGGATTTAATATGCTTTTTCAGGCCAAAAGCCTAGGCCACTTCCTAGAATGGAGTGATAGCCTAAAATAATTAAAAGTATAGGGAAGCAATGAAGCAAAAGAAATAAGCTAAACAAGTCCATAACCAAATCCCTACTAGCTATGCAAAGAATTTTGTCAAACATATCGTCATCATGTAACCTACAAGTGTAAACAATAGAATTAAGTGTAGGGATCTCATACTTATCTGAGAATCACTATGAACCATTGTTTCCTCATGTCATTTGTCGCATTATCATCTATTAGGCCATATATACACTATCCATTCATTTGCAAGTGAAAACATGCTAAGAGTCATACATAGTTGTTGTGATAAGATATAGATATAACCAACATAACAGTAACAAAATGACCATAAGCATATCATCTATAAAATCCACATATACATCAATACATTTGCACATGGCAATTAAGGGAATTAATTTCTCATTAATGAATGCAATAAACCAACCAGATATGGGATTACCACTTTCCACCTAACCATAGAATGGCTGAGCCAAATCTCTCTTAGGCCATTCATCCCCTTGCCATATTCAAAGCATGAATGTGGGATTCAAACCGAAAGAACCAACCAGGTCATACATACGCTAAACCACCTTACCCTCATTAACAAAAACCAAGCTTTACCGTAATACATCCTGGATCACTAGGCCAAAACAATCAACACATCATAACAAGATTTAACATGACCTCCACTTAATCACTAGGATAAACAATCATGGATGCCATCGGATTTATACACCTACACCGTGAGGAATTTTCCTGTCTCCTGGTCTCTCAGGCTTTATTGCAATCAAAACTTGGATCATTATGCCCTAAAATGACACCCACTCTGCAGGATTTACCACCCATCCCAAACCCGAGACTACTAGGCCCAATGGAGAGAAAATGGCCTCTTGGCTTTGCGGTATATCATACCATTCACTGGCAACGATTCCTAGGCCCATCGAGGCAACACAATCTTGGCTTCACTACAACCCACAATCTGGCTCAAGGGTCACTAGGCTAGTTATTTTACCATGATCCATATTCCTCTTTATGCAAAACTAGGCCATGTTCTATGTCATTTAGATATCCACCACACTCAACTTCAAATCCATCTAAAAATCTAGCTCAACAAAAAAATGAGAATCCCATCACACCATGGATATCCGAAACTGGCAAGGCTAGGTTAAAAGTTGTGACACCTGGTAAAACCCATGCCATATAGAAAAGAACCACATGTAATTCTATGCATGCCAAATCTAGGAAGGAAATACACATGCAAGTCGATATCTGCAATGAAGCCTATTGTATCTTCTCGATCCTGCCCATCCCTACTTGATCTTTGCTTCCTCTTTCCTTCTTTTCCTTTCTTTCTTCGATGCCAAAATTGTTCGAAGAAACTCTAAGTGTCTAAGAGTATGAGAGGGAGAGAGAATAATGAGAGAGCTCCAAAACTCAACTGACAAAAGGTTACACTGACCAAGATTTCCCACTGATCGTCACAATTCTTTTTATCAATAAGGCCTTTATTTTCTTCATTTTCCATCGTTTTCCTTCAATTTCCTCCTCACATGAAATATGTGACATTTCACCTCCCTTTTCTCCTAATTTCCATTAATTTCATAAAAAAGTGTGCAAAAAATGCCATTTTCCTTTCAAAAGCCTTAGCCATTGCCTTTTCTAGTTCCCTTAGCCATAATAAAACGAACCAACACCCACTAGGATGTCCTACTCAATATTCAACTTGGAATACGTGTCACACGAGGAGAACTATTTCAATTTAAAATGAGTCCTAGTTTTCTTGCTAAACTAATACGACTTGAAAATTCTATTACTGGGCTTTAACAATCTTGATAATCCTCTCACTGCTCCCATCTCGCTTATTTTTATCAAACTATCAAAATTCATATGCATAAGCCTCTTGTTCCACAATCATTTTTCTCAAATAGTAGTTGAGCCTGGAATCGTTAAACACATATACATTATTGTGAGCTTTGATTGCTTTTCACACAATTTTTCCTTGTTTATGTTGTGGACCTCATATAATTTAGATAAAGAAGTCACATCATAGCCATTACCACACATCTGGCTAATACATAGTAGATTGTGCTTAAGACCTTCTACATACAACACATTTTGTGCTTTGATTTCTTTATGAAGACTGACAACTCCTTATCCCTTGATTCTTGCTAAAGCATTGTTTCCAAAGGTGGCATTGTTCCTTTATTCTTTTCCTTAAGTGACAAAAAATTTCTTTTGTCCCCAATCATATCTTTGGAACAAACACTATACACATACCATTTATTTTCTTGATTTTTAGCTGATAAGGCGAGTCCACATTTCATGCTCTTTTTAGGCTCTGTTTTGTAGATCCCTTTATCATATTGCATAGTTGTCTATCTGAAATTTTGAGACTTAGAGATGTATTCAAGCCTTCTTCGGCACTCACTAACTTTGTGCCAAAAATTATTACGTTTGAAGCATTCTACTTCACTTAACAAGGGAGAGAAGACATTTTGATTTTTAAGAGAAGAGTTTTGAGACTTAGAAATTTGATGTGTATTATATGTGGGATTTTCATCTCTTTCAACATTGATCCTTCTATAATGAATGGATTTATATCCAAACATATGAAAATTACAACAATGATCATAAAACAAATAGGCATGCCTATTGTTAGAATAGTTATGAGATTGTCTATGAGAACACCTTGGTCGTCTGATTGATTGGTTCATTCTCCATTGTCGATTTCCTCTTTACCCGGCTACTCTTTTGTCTTCACTAATTACTTCATGATGCTTCTTCTCATGGCTCTTTGATTCTTCAAATTCTGCGGACCTAAAATTTATCTTCAAAATAGAATATGCTCATGTCTTAGAGTATCCCATACTAGTTTTGATTCCCGAGGGCCTTTGACCATTCAGGATTTGATCTAGTCTCCTTCTCCATTCTTCAAACTTTTCATTTAGATCCTCCTCTCTCTTTATTTTCTCAAGATCAGTCCTCAGAGAGACAACCTCTTATTCAAGAATCTCACATTTCTCTTCCCATTCTTGAATCAAGTCTTGAACAACTTCTTATTTTTTTTTGGCCTCCCCTAGCTCAACTTTCATAGAGAAAAATATCATCTTTGCATATCTATGATATCGTTCCCCTTTTTAACTTGAGTAGCTCCTATTTCAACTGTGTGTTCTCCTCTTCCAGTCTCCCATAGTTTCCTTGTTTTTCTTTCCGTATAAGGACTAGACTATTCTTGCTATTTATAGCTTCTTAAGATTTTATTTTTGATAGGAAAACTCCTCATTATCATAGTTATACAGAACTTACTCTGCATGTTATAATTTTTCCTTCAACTGCTTATTTTTCTTCCTTTCTTTTTTAACTCGTCAAGGGCACTAATGAGTTCCCGTTGAAGGTCTACTATTCCTTCTTGTTCTTCCTCTTGGGAGTCCATAATACCTTTCTATTTCGAGTCTATTTCAAAATCCATAAGAAGATAGTTATCTGACTCATTCTCCGATGAGTCTTCACAGTCTGATTCCAGTGCTAAGCTATCCTCTTTGGACTAGAACTCCTTCTTCTTATAGGCATTTCTCTCTTGATGTTTTTGAGTCTTATTTTGAAATTTTAAATCCTCTTCCCTTTCAAAATTTTATTTATAAGGGCATTTGTAAGAGAAATTTCCAAGTCTTCCAGAGTCAAAACACTTAAAGGGAAACTTCCCTTTATATTTTCTTGAGCCACACTTCAGTTTTCTGGCTAGTTGAGTAAGCTCCTGATCAAATTCACAGTTGGAGTAATCTTGATGATATTTGTGCTCCTTTCCCTTTATGGATACTTTGAATGCCACTTCCATTGGTTCATGTTTTTCAACTCCTACTCTCATCTCATAGGCTATGAGAGTACCAATATTCCTTTAAGTTAGCCATTTCCTCAATAGCTGATATCTTGGCATGAAATCTCGTGGGTAGAGATCTTAATACTTTTTGAATAATCATTTCTTCCTTGACTTCTTCACCAAGTCGTCTAACCATACTAGTCACTTGATCAATTATGAGGAATTATACTTCTAGGATTTATTTTTCATTCATTCTCAAGCTTTCAAACATCATTCTCAAAGACTAAAGTTTCGCTTGCTTGACTTTGTCATCTCCTTCATGACTCTAGTTAAGATTTACCCACGCTTTTGTAGTAGACTTACAATGCATAATTTTATAAGTTGTGTTTTACTAAGACAAAAGGGAATGTCATTCTTTTCTTTAACATTTTTTTGATATGATTTTTTATTATCTGCATTAGTACAAAGAATATTAGGGACATTGTAGTCTACTAGTACTGAAGTCCAAACATATACTTCCAGGGATATAATATATGCTTGAATTCTCACTTTCCAAAAATCATAAATCATCCCATCAAAGACTGGTAATCTACTTGAGTAAGCATCTTGACTCTCTTGCCTAGACATAATTCCTTATTGATCAACCTTACAATGTTTAAACTATTGCTGAAGGAACTTGACTAAGATACCAATTGTTGAAACAAGGAATTGTTGAGAGGGGGGAATGAATCGGTAATTAAGAAACTCTTTTATTTTTCTTATTATCATGTTAGTCCCTTCTTATATTATTTATATTTAGATATCATTCATTCAAGAAAATAATGAGCCAAGAATATTTCAAATGCACGTGTTCAAACAACAATGACATGAGAAACACACATTTGACAAAGTGTTTTTCATGTGGAAACCCACAGGGAAAAAACCACCAATTTTTTTGTTTTTTTATGATGTAAATTTAACACCCACTTAATTACATATATTTGTTTGTCAGAACCCACTCACAGGAGGCACCGACCCCTTTGGTTATAAATCACCATATTTCTAAGAGGCACAAACCTCTTCACTAGGAAGTGACCAACCTGCTCTTGCCACTGCTCTACTATTTCATACAAATTTTAAACTGAGAATAGAGGCATACAATTATACAAGTAAAATACCAAAAAATGTTTGTTTGTAGATTTGAATTATTCTCTCTTCCTTCTGTACTCACTTGCAACAGATCTCCTCTCACTACTGACAACAACACTTCCTCTATGCTCTTTCTTCATTGTCAAGGGTTCTATAATGAATACACATCAACACTACCCTTGAAATTATTCATACATTCCTCAAACTTCTCTTGCGATTGTATTACACTATGTACTCTAGGTTGCTTCAACTTCTCTACTTCGATTCATACCCTCAGAGCATCGCACACCCACACATATGCTCATTTCCCCCACCCTTTCTATTGCTAGTGATGGTTTTGTTCCACCAAGGCACTTTGCACAAGGAAGTATCTCAACTCCATTCTCTAGCTACCAATATATACTTAGGCAAGTCTTCACTTTCCACTCTTACGTCTTCTCATATTTTCTTGTCATAACACCTAAAACATAGATGGACCTTGAAATTCTTCAAAGTCTAACTGCACAGAGAACCTATGCTGAGAAATTATTTCTCAAGTGACCTGCACACTCCTCCAAGAGTCTCATGCTTATTTATCATTCCACATATCTTGACAATCCACAAAGGTGATCGTTTTGTTCTTCCTTATCACCACCATTAATGCATGTGAAGTCTTTCATTGCTTTCTTCATGCTCTCAAATTCATATCTACTATAAATGTTGTCCTTAATTTCTTGTTACATATTTTTCTGAAAGTTTAGCCTCTTTCAACTACCAACTCCTTTGTGCTTGAATTTAGTATCTTAGTTGCTGACCTATACATCCTTTAATTCTTTGTACATCATTATTGGACTAACTCCATGTCGTAACTTTGTAGTGGTGCAATGTAACAAAACTTCTCATTCCTGCTATCTTTAGCTCCTTATGCATTTATCCTCCATGGGACTGAGGGCTATGACCTACATCTTGAGATTAAGGTGCTAACTCACTTTGTTCCTGTTGGGACCAATGTTCCTTTCCTACTACTTTGTGCGCTTGGCTCTATGGATTTATATGACCAAGAGCCTACCCAATATTCAAATGCCCCTCCATCGGAATGTTTCAATAACCAACTTTTCTAGAGTTTCGATATCTTAATCCTCTGATATTTCAAGCCCAGATATGAAATCATCACTCCAGATAACGTCTTTATAGCGATGACACATGTCACCTTTATCTGGCACACTACGACACCCAATATCATTGAATCAACCTACCACATGTCTTTTCATACTACTATGTCATGTTGATGGCATATGACACTGTAGCTTACCGGAACAAATCTCATGCTACTGTGTGTCTTGCTAGGAGGAGAGAGAAGACGACCCATGAATCCTTGGAATTGCAACAAAATCATTTTTTCATTGTATTTTTCATTACTCAACTTTTTTAATACTATTGGAACTTCTTGTATACCATAGTTGAGAAGTTTGGATACCCAGATGTCGCGTTCCTCCAATATTTCGATGCGCCAATACATTGAGATTTGATATTTTGATGCATCGATATGCTAACCTTCAACATTCTGATTCGCAATGGCTGGTGTCTAGATAGCTGATATGCTGATGCACCAATATCCTAAACCTCCAATATGCTGATAGGCTGATTTTTTGACCTCCGACATTCTAATACCCAATTACTGGTATTCAGATCACTGATATGACAATATCTCAAACCTCTAATATGTTGATATTCCTTCCTTCCTTAGGCTTTACAACTCTAAACATCAATATAACATACCTTTTGATCTAGGAATCCATTTCTCAACTTTGTCATATCGTAGGAAGAGTTCTACCAGAGCACCTTGCATTGGATAGGGTCTGATATAGGCTTTAATCCTTCTGTTGCTTGGAATATGACTGCAAACTTCTCTTCTCATTAACTCTTTAGAGAACTAAAATCACAACCAACATGGTGATCATCTTATGGCTTCTATAGTAAGCCTGCTACTATGATGATTCTCTACAAGCATCTTATAGCTACTATGGAGTTCCATCTGGCCCATCACTCTAATCATCATTTTCTGGCTTCTTCAGTTAGCCTACTACAGTGATGATTTTCTACAAGAAGCTTGTAGCAACCATGGGGTTCCTCCCAAACACCCAATCATCATGCTGACCCTTATTTAACATCCAACACTTACATAGCCACCCATCCACCATCAAATGTCTAATATACCATAGAATGATATGGTTGAACTAGTTGGTTCACTTTTCAATGGAATATTCCAAAGTTATATTCCCTAGAATATTCTTAAGCGTATTTCCAAAGTATTCCATAGTGGAATATTGGAGCTTCTTTGGGGCTACAGAGTTGACAGTGTTGAAATATGGTTGAATTTATACTCATTTTACTCTGAATCTCGCAATAATTTCACTCGTGTAGTCATATTTGGGATTTAAGTAGCCCATTTTTAGGTCACTCCTAGAAGTGAGGTATAATGATGTATTTTTCTATGTATTTTTCCTTTCCTTTCCCCTGTGATAATATATAGGCCTATCCACTTTGTAGCTAAACCTGGTGACGCAACTCATGCATTATGAGTGAAATCATTATCAAATATTGGTGCATCGTATCTTCTTTCTCTTTATGTGTTTCTTCTTCTTAAAGTGTCACATTTATGGTTTTTACATGCTTTTTGTCGAAGGTGTGGCCTTTGAAGAAACATTTTATCTAGTATAGAGACATGTAGCAGTAAGGATGTTCTTAGGATTCTCAAGAATTATGGGGTTTAAAGTTTATCATATGAATCTAAAATCAACATTTTCAAATCGAGAACTACAAGGATAAGTATATCTTTAGCAACCAAAATGTTCTAAGTAATATAAAGACAAGGAATATATCTATAGATTGAAGAAAGCTCTGTATGGTCAAAAATAAGAACCTAGGGCCTCCTTTTGTAGATTGGATAAATATATTTAACAGTAAGGTTTCAAGAGAGGGGTGGCAAATAGTAAGATTTAAACCAAGACTTAAATTGATAACTTTCTAAATTCATTAATGTCTATGTGGATGGCATTATATTTGGAAGTGATGTTGACTCTTTAGGAAAATGTTTTGTAGCTGGCATGCAAAAGGAGTTTGAAATGTCTATTTTGGGGGAACTATATTTCTTTCTTATATTATTGTTTAATCAATTGGGAAAAGGAACCTTTATATCACAAACCATGTACCTTAAAGAAATATTAAAGAAGTATGGTATGGAAATATGTTCACTTGTGATAATTACCATAATAACAAGATGCAACCTTAGTAAGCATGATGCCTCTCGAGAAGAAAATTATATAATGTACAAATCCATTATTGGAAGCCTTATTTACTTAAATACATCAAGAATACATACCCCATGAGTAGAATATTTTGTGGGAAGATTCACGTCAAGCCCAAAATAATACCATGTGAATCAAATAAACAAGATATTTATATATAATTATGCCTTATCATATCCAAGTGGCACAAATATTGCTCTCAAAGCTTATGGAGATGAAAATTCAGATGGAACTATTGTTGACAAGCAGAGCACCAGTGGGGGGACCTTTTTTAGGAGGCTTTCTTGCTTCATGGCTTAACAAGAAACAAACCTCCATTTCTATATCCACATCTGAGGAAAAATATCTTACAATATTATCATGTTGAACTCAATTCCTATCGATGAATTAGAATATAAAGGATCTTCAAGAAAATGGTGTTTAGCCTCTCCTCATCACGTCTCACAATACTCATGTAATAAGTACCTCTAAAAACAATATTATGCATTCTTAAACAAAGCACATGGCAATAAAATACAATTTTCTTTTAGAAAAAGTTGATGATCAAACTATCAGATTGAAATACATCCCAACAAAAGAGAAAATTGTAGACATATTTACTAATAAGTACCGAGAGAAATTTTTTAATACCTTGGAAAAAATGGACATAAATTACTCCTTACAAGTGGGAATGAACCAATAATTTTAGGTAAGAATCATGTTTACGATAGAGGAAGTTCAAGGAAAGAGTATGCATCTCTGAAGGGGTGTATATGGCTTTTGTAATTTGTTTCAAAGGGGAAGAATAAGCACAAATAGAGAGAACAAAACTTGTAAATTGGATGGGGGGAGTATAGTGAGCAAGAAGATAAGGGGATTTTAGTCGAAGATCATAAATGAGTAGAATATGTTTGCTTGTGTTTCCATCAATGTCAGCTAGGGAAATTGTTATACACATATTATCTTTAATATCAAACTGTAATGTCATTGATGTCAAAGTCCAATAGCATGGGTGATTGTTGAAAGTTTGTTATCATTGATATTTTAGTCAAGAAGCATTATGAAGAGTAGGTTGTGAAAATTACAGTATGGTAGCATATCTTTGAAGGAAACTCTCCCCTAGCACTCTAGCCTAAATGAGAATGGAATTTGTATGCTTGGTCATCAATTTTAAAGGGCTTTCAAATGATATATAAAACTTAGTCTAACTCCAAAGGAATAAAGAGAAAAGTAATTTTGCAGTAAGGTAGTCTAATAGGGGATTCATGTAAACCTTTTCCAAAATACAAAACTTTGATGGAATTTGATCATTCAAGCATTTATGGTTTTGGAGAGGTATCCACTACATGAGTTGGCCAAACTCAAATTAACCAGTCCCCAAGTAGAAGTGGCCCTAGTTAATATAGTGATTCAAACACATCATATGTGGCACTAGTTGGTCTAAGACATTAACGTGATAGTAGAAGGTGATTATATGTGGCACTCATTTTTGGCTTTTTTTAAGTGGCCAATTGTATTGCTGATAGATGTCATGTCAAAGTTACCTAGACACTTGTTAACAAAAATAATCACACATTGTAGTGTGTCGCCTGGAAAGATCACATGACATGGAAAAGATGATGGAGTAAGAGAATCATGTGACAAGTTCTTCTTAGGTTTTCAATTTTTTATGTTCCAACTTTTGAAGCCTTGTGATTCATATTGGGGATTGGTTTATTAATTTTTTTGTGTATTTTTTCTTGGAAAAAATAGTGAAGTATAAGGTAATTTGGACAGAAATTAATAGTGGGGCAAATTTATCTAGGAATATAGTGGTCTAGGTGCGTAGGGAACATGCACATGCACTTGAAACCCAAATCTAGATTCAATGGAAAAGGTATATTGGTTAAATGTTTGTATTCGTTGGTCCTTGTGGAGTAATATATCGAGCCTTTAGTTCATCTACTCCTTAAGCAGGTGTGTTCCATAAGAAAAGGATTGGATTCCCAAATATATGGAGCTCATAGTTTAAGACTGTGGTCTTGCACTCAATCCTATGAGATGATGTTGAAACCCCTAAAGCTAAAGTTAAAAGTGATCCAATAAGATAAATGATCCAAGTGTCTAATAAATTATCTCATGGAAGTGGACCTAGATCTAGATTTGTTGGAGCACTTATGTAAACAAGGTCATATCATAAGGTTTTTGTGTAATTAAAGTCGAGCCCATGAGGAGATACAGACACATTGGCTTAAATCAAGTTCAGGTCATCCATGCTAGACTTCCAGAAGAAGAAATTAAAGTAATATTTCAATATTTCTTATTGGTATCAATGGTGATTCATCCTTATCTAGATTATATTTCTCTATTGACATATAAATAATCTAGAGAAGGATGGAGGTTGTGTCATTTGATCAAGAAGATAAAAACACTTTTTAGGTGAGTATTTTTTTTGGTTGGTTTTTTTATGTGAAGCAAAAAATAATTATAAGAAATATATTATATCCATGTTATTAGTATCATAAGGTCTATATATTTGATATGCATGGACATTGTTTCCTCACTAATTAAGAAGAACAAAGTTTTACATCCAAGAGATTAAAGTTTGTATGTATATAAAATAGAAGAAACATATGAGGATTGTTGATAAATAAAATCCAAAGAAAAAAAACGTGACATGTAGAACTAAGAGGAAGCATAAAATAAATTTCAAGATATAAAAAAGGATTTGGTAAATCATTTTATGTAGGTTCCTAAATTTCTCAAGGGACTTTTTTTTCCTTTTGGTTGGTGCTAGTAAAACATTTCAAGGTGTTGGTGCCTCCTTCTCTTGGCGCTGATAAATCATTTTATGTCAGTTCTTGAATTTCTCAAGGGGATTGGTGTCCTTCTTGTTGGTTCCATAAAATCCATGTAACAATAGTCTAATCCCTACAATATTATTCCACAATAAAATAAGTTCTTACATACATCTAGTGCATTTTCATGTTTTTGGTGTGATTGATATTATATTTGCATTAAATCATTTTGATTGGATAATATTGGCCATTATATTTATTTACTCCACCTCCATAATATAATTATATTTCCAACAACTAAATGTTATCAAAAATACAGGGATGGAGATCTACCTATTTATCTAATCTAATACTAAATGAAACTTAGAAAATGTTTCCTAGATTTATCATATGGGAAACATAGAATGAAATGAATTAAAGAATATTTAAAGATAAAATAGCTCCAATGTATTTCATGTGGAATTATATCCTAAATAAGATCAAAGAAACTATTTTTCTTATCTGCTATACGACCCAATATTTGGATTGTAGTCATCAAGAAAATCACATTCCTCTCTATTAAATATCCATTAATACCTCACCTTCACTCAATATCCTTTGTCATCACCAATCTCTACAAGTCACAACTAGTAGTATCCTCTCATGAGAAAATTTCTAATACTAAACTAGGATGGGGCCACGAGGACTTCACTAAGGGAGAAATACAATAAAACATGAATTCATATTGGGGGGTATATATTGAGGAAAAAATGACATAATAAATTAGGGAGTATATAGGGGGCAAAGGGTTTCTATATTGACAGGTATAAAAAATGAAGCCCAAAGTTAAAGAAAAATATAAAGGGGTATAAAAAATGTTAATAAAAAATAGATACCCACAATCTCTAGTGAAAGTAGGCATTTTTTAAATTGGGAAGGTGTATTGGGTTCGTATTGGTAGGGGGTTAAAAAGTGTTATTTTTAAAGGTATTTTCCAATATGTAGTCAAATAAGGGGTATTATTTAGTATTGCATGAATGCATGAAATATGTTAGAGGTTCATTGAGAGAAGCCCCCGTGGATGGTACTTTAAGGACAATCCAGGATCAACCAATTACAGGGGTGTTTCTGATCCAGATTTAAACAGTAATGCAACAAATTAAAGAGATAACCATAAACACAGAGATGTAGCGGAAATAATATTTCATTTAATTAATGTAAAATACTAAAATACACTTACAAATAGAATGGAAATAAACTAGCTAGGGTGATGGTAGCTTATCTCTGAGAAAATATGTGGTGGCTACATGCCTATGAACTGTGTTACAATGAGGCTCGAAGGCCTATTTATTGTTCAGAAACAATGGAAAACCCTAAACGTCCAAAAACCAAAGCCTAGAAGATGAAACGCCAAACTGTGGGCCTCATTTAGGTAAATTGCTACATCAACTTCCCGTCGTCGAAACTTTGGCATCCGATCTTTGTTTGACGCACACAATATCTCATTAGAAAGATCTATCTGAAAACTACAACTTTCAGAAGAGAAACATCGGTCCATGGACCCATGTTGCTCCCAGTTTTCCCAACAATCATCGTTTAGGGCTTGAACATGGTTTTGGAAGTTAAGGACCTAAAAAACTTCTAAAAATAGTAAGTTGTGCTACAATTAAGGAAACTAAAAAAGTTGAGATAAACAATGGTGGGAGTCCAAGTGGATTTGGTAGGTGGCCACCAATATCCACCTAGATCATTCCTTCCCCCTTCGGAATCAATGGTCCCCATTGCATTTAGCTCTTCCATAAGATGAGGAAACTTCTGCTGAACATGGTCCTTGGTGAGCCACTTAACCTAGTGAAGGAGTTGGCCTGCTTTGACAACTTGATATAGTTGGATATTCTCTTGGTGAGTGTGCTTAATCTATGTGTCCATGATCTGATTAGTTGCAGCTTGTTCCATGCAACCTGGATTTAATTCTGAGGGTGTGAGCTATTCTGCAATGTCGGATGTGTCTAGTAATGGTGGAAAGTGTGGCCGAAGGCGGTCCACATTGAACACTAGGTGCAAGCCAAGGAATGGGGGAATGTTGAGCACAAATGGATTGTCTCCCATAGATTTGGTAATGATGTTAGAACCATATCGAAGTGGTCTTAGTTTCCGATAGGCTCCGGTAAGGAATTCCTTTTGCAAATGCAACTAGACTTTTTCGCCCATTTAAAACTTGTGTGGCATCCGATATTGATCATGGGACATAGTGGTTGGAATCCCAAACCCACCTGAAAAGGGTTGTGGCCAGTCAAGCTCTAAAGAGCTTGGTTGTAGCTCTGCTGAACATAGGGGAGGCTCTCGTCCCATGTGCATGGATGATTTGAGTCGTACATGTGCAGAATGTGTACAATCATCCTATTGAAAACCTCTATATGGCCATCAGTTTGAGGATGGAAGGCTATGGACTTAGTGAGTTTGGTGTCCAGCATCGACCAGAGACTGGACCAAAATGTACTGAGGAACCAACTATCCCAATCTGAGATGATAGACTGTGGGATCCTGTTACACTAAAATTTGTCACCATGACTATTTGCAGTTAGTATGGCTCCATTAGCAGTCATACTATCCTCCTTGGCAAGCCTCATACCTATGCTCTCCATGTCAAACTTCAAGAAAGAGAGAAAGTCATTAAAAATATATTTATCTCTGGGTACGCAGTTTCTCACAACCTTACCTGCGTGTACGCATCCCAAATTCATAATACCTGCGTACTTGTACACTCTGTATGTAAAGGGGTGGGTGCGTACTCCTGTAAAGGTCAAAAGGCATGAGTTTCATCTTAAAAAGTTACTTGTGGTCATTTCTAGAGCATTCTAGAAGCTTGTTTGACGTGTATTGAGAGCCTCCAGATGGTTCATGTATCCATATGAAGAGGAACTTATCCCATCAAGAGGGGAGCTAACCCATCCAAAGAGGGGCTTATCCCATTGATGGTGGACCTGAATAACTTCCTCTAGAACACTATAAATACAGGCATTGGGCCAAAGGAGGGGAGGTTGAAAGCTGAACATTCCAAAGGGTAGATGCTGCTGGAATTAGGACTTCCTTGTAAAAGCTTATGAGGAGAGATTCCCATCCTTTCTTGTTTTCATTTGGAAGTGGGTGAGCTTGTCAAAGTAGAGGAAAACTCTTGCTGGAACCTGGGAGGAACTTGCACAACACCAAGGCTCAGGTTGTAATGGTTTCTTTTGTTTCCTATTAATACAAATAAGTCCATTCTTCTCAACAATTTGTTATTAATGAGTTGTTTCATATACTCCTTGGTCTATATGTTGAATATGTTTTATTTTATGAGATATTCAGGTGCTATTTAATCGTTTGATTGTTAGTGAATGCAGGTTTCGAAGTGAAGGAGGAGCTCATCCGGATCGACGAGGCTAGACTACTATAACAACGTTGGACTACAGGTAGGATCTAAACACTTGATTTCTTGTATGGTAAATGCATATTTAGAGAAGGATTTCTCTTAATTGTCTTCTTTGTCACTAAAAAGCCTTAAGCTTCTAGGGAGGTTGGTTTTGTCCGCAAGATTAACTCTTTCCGCATGACAAATTGGCGACTCCACTGGGGATTCCATTGATGTGAATGATTTTTCCTTTGTGTGAAACTTTGATCTGAGAGAAGTCATTTCTTTTCTGGTTTTTGGCTGTTTGACTGTGTATTTGGGTGGGCTAGCTTAGGGTTAAGTTAAATTTTATTTTTTCTTGATTTTTCCAGTAGTACGCACCCTCTGAGTTGAGCACAGTGAGTACATGTACGCACTACAGCTTTGTACACAGAGTGTGCACGCACCTGTGCAAACAGGCTGCCTGCATACCCTGTCAAAAATTGAGAAAATTTGATTTTTTCCATTTGTCCTCTTAGATTTTGTCTTTAATTAGTTTTTACTGCCCAGATCCACTGGTTATCTGTCAGAGATCTTCACCTGAACTTGTTTCGTTAGCGTCAAGAGTTTTAGTGAAATTCATAGAAATTCTAGCCCTAGGGTTTGATTTTTGCATTGGTCCTGTAGTGGCTTTGACTTTAGAAGTTATGAAACCTTGGATCTCTCTGGTTTTATTAGTCTTCTTAGGAGTCGGACCTGTCATAAAGTCTACCTGTGTGAGCAACCTACCTTTGTGTTGTCTCTTTGCAGAATTTTGAAGAAGCTTGTTGATTGAGTTGTGAATTTCTTTCTTAAGAAAAAGAACAAAAGAGTTTGATTTTTGTTTTTGACTAGTTTATGATTCCGCATGAGCTAGTCCTTGGTTTGATTGTTACTGAGTAAAACAACCTGGAATCATCTTAGTAGGCTTTTGCCTCATTAGCGTTAGATTTGCTTTCAGGTAAATTTCCTTTTCATTTGGTTTTGAGTGAGTTTTTCATAGATTTTATAAATTTTGAGATTGTTTTTTGTTAGAATAGTTTTATATGCTTTGTTAAATAGGAAAAATACAAAAACATCTCCTTTGAAAAAGTTTGTTTTAAGTAGCATTTGAAGTATTTTGAAAGAGAAAGGAATTTTCGTGCAAGTAATGAGTGGTCATGTGTTGTATGCTTGGAAAAGATAAAGAGATTGTTTCTTTGATTGTCTGTTAAGAAAGTTGCTTTTATCAAATTCTGCATTTTCCAACTCTCTTAGCTAGAGAATTCATTGAAGAAGAAAAGTAGTGTAAATCATCCTAAATGCATCTTTTTAGTGGATTTGAGTCGAGTATACACACCATCAGTTTAATCTCCACTACCTTTTGTCTTAAAGAAAATCCATAAAATTAACGCTTAAAGTAAAATAGACTTAGTAACTTTTCTTTTACTAGGGCTTTGAAGCACCAATATAGATCAGGCTAGTGTCTTGGAGTAGGAGAGTAATTAACTCTCCAAGACA